>JAREIK010001637.1:0-35597 GCA_029783825.1 Sapria himalayana | reverse complement strand
TATTTAAATTATTTAAATTATTTAAATTATAAGTTTATATTTTAATTTATAATTCTTTAATAATAAACTAATAAATAATTAAAATGAATATTTAAAATTATAATGAATACAAATAAAATTGAGATTTACTATTTATTATTTAGGATATACCGGTTTAATGGTTTAAGTATTTAGGTGTTTTGTTGTTTAGGAGTTTAGTGATTTAATTGTTTAGACATTTAGTGATTTATAGTTTTTATTTAAAGAATGAAAAAACAAAAAATATAATTTTTTGATTTTTTTTAATTTTGAAGGTTATAACCAATGAAAATATAATAATTTTTAATTTTTTTAAATGTGAATATAATATTTAGTTAATATAAGCTTAATAATTATATATAATGTAAACTCAATATAAATAATTTTATTGATAAATATTATAATAATGTTCAATAAATAAATTAATAAACGAGTATTTATAAGAATGATATAAATTAAATTATAATTGTAAAATCTAAAATGATTCAAAATCAAAATATGCTATATTACTAAATGATAATTATTTATTTTTAAAAATTTGCCTTTTTTTCTAAGCATTTTTTTAATGAAATATAAATTATTTAAACTAAATATGTCGCACTAATAATTTATTTTATAATTAATATTTCTATAAAAATAAACTGATAAATAATTAAAGTGAATATTTAAAATTATAATGAATACTAATAAAAATTAGATTTATGATTTATTATTTGGACTATACTAATTTAATGTGTTAAGTATTTATGGGCTTCGGGGTTTAGGAGTTTAGTCATTTTAGAATTTAGTCAATTAGTGGTTTATAGGTTTTATATAAAAAATAAAATAACAAAAAATTTATTTTTGTTATTTTTTTCTCATTTTTGAATGTTATAACCTTTGAAAATATAATAATTTATAATTTTTTTTTGAAAAGCAAATATACTATGAAGTTATAATAATCATAATAATTATATATCATATAAATTCAATATAAAGTATTTTATTGATATATATTATAATAATGATCATATAAAAGTAATAAACAATTATTTATAAGATAAATATTGTTTAAAATATATTTTCAAAACCTAAAATGATTCAAAATCAAAGTGAAATATTTTACTAAATATTAATTTTAAATTTTTAAATTTTTGTATCCATTTATAAGCCTATATATTTTTTGATGAAAAATAAATTATTTAAATTATATTTGTCTCACTAATAATTTATTTTTATTTTATATTTCTATAAAAGTAAACTAATAAATAATTAAAATGTATATTTAAAATTATAATGAATACTAATAAAAATGAGATTTCTTATTTTTTATTTATTATTTAGGGTATAACTATTTAATTGTTTAAGTTTTTTGTGTTTTTGGGGTTAATGAGTATATTGATTTATATGTTTACACATTTATGTGTTTATAGGTTTTATTTAATCAAAGAAATAACAAAAAATTTATTTTATGAATTTTCGTAATTTTCAAATGTTATAACCTTTAAAAATATAATAATTTTTTAATAGTTATGAAATATGAATACAATACTTAGTTATAATAATCTTGAAAATTATATTTGTTGTAAATTCAATATAAAAAAATTTATTAATATATATTATTATAATGATCAAAAAATAAAATAATTAACTTTTATTAATAAGATAGATATTAATTAAAATATATTTGCAGAAACCAAAATAATTCAAAATCAAACTATATTATATTACTAAATAAAATTTTAAATTTTTGAAATTTTGTTTATTTTTATAAGCTTATTTTTTTCATAAAAAATAATTTATTTAAATTATATATGTCTCACTCATTATTTTATTTGTAATTAATATTTCTATAAAAATAAACTAAAAAATAATTAAAATGAATATTTAAAATTATAATGAATACAAATAAAAATGAGATTTATGATTTATGATATGAGGTATATTGGTTTAATGGTTTGATTATTTAGGAGTTTGTCGCTTAGGAGTTTATCAATTTAGGTTTTTAGGCATTTAGTGGTTTATAGGTTTTATTTATATAATAAAAATAAAATTTTTTTTTTTAGATTTTTTCTGATTTTCAAAGGTTATAACCATAATAAAGAAATTAATTTTTAAAATTATTTGAAATGTGAATATAATGTTTATTTATTATAATATTAATAATTATATATGATATAAATTCAATATAAATAATTTTATTAATAGATATTATAATAATGATCAAAAATTAAAATAATAAACTATTAACAATAAGATAGATATTAATTAAAAAATAATTACAAAACCCAAATTTATTCAAAATTAAAGTAAAATATATTCATGGATAATAATTTTTAATTTTTAAATTTTTACTTCTTTTATAAGCGTATATATATATTTTTAAATTTATTAAAAATAAATTATTTTAATTATATGTGTCGCACTCATAATTTATTTTGTAATAAAAATTTCTATAAAAATAAACTAATAAATAATTAAAATGAATATTTAAAATAATAATTAATTGAAATATAAATTCAATTTATTAAGTAGTATATAGTGGTTTAATGGTTTATCTAATTAGGCATTACTGGGTTTAGGAGTTTACTGATATAACTATGTGTGCATTTAGTGGTTTATAGGTTTTATTTAAAAAATAAAACAACATAAAATTTATTTTTATTATTTTTTCATATTTCCAAAGGTTATAACCTTGAAAATATAATAATTTTTAAATTTTTTTCAAAAGTGAATTCAATATTTTAGTTATAATAATCATTATATTTAAATATCATATAAATTCAATATAAATAATTTTATGAATAAATATTCTAATAATGATCAAAAAATAAATTAATAAACAATTATTAATAAGATAGATATCAATTAAAATATAATTACAAAATCTAAAATGATTCAGAATGAGAGCAAAATATATTACTATATAATAAATTTTATTTTTAAAATTTTTTATTCTTTTTATAAATTTATCTATATTTTTAGATGAAAAATAATTTATATAAATTATATTTGTCAAACTCATAATTTATTTTGTAATTAATATTTATATAAAAATAAACAAATAAATAATTAAAATGAATATTTAAAAAAAATGAAAAAAATACTATTGAGATTTATTATTTATTATTTAGGGTTACCAGTTTCAAAGGATTATTATTTATTATTTAGGGTTTTAGATATTTAGAAATTATTGAATTTAGTGACTAGGAATTTAGTGGTTTATAGGTTTAATTTAAACAATGAAATAACAATTAAATTATTTTTGATATATTTTCAAATTTTCAAAGATTATAACCTTTGAAAATACAATAATTTTAAAATTTATTTAAAAATGTGAATACAATATTTAGTAATAATAATTATTATAACAATATATAATATAAACTAAATATAAACAATTTTATTGATAGATATTATATATTATATCAAATATGATTAAAAATCAAAGTAAATTTATTACTAAATAATACTTTTTGTTTATTAGTTTTTGTCTCATTTTATAAGATTATATATTTTTTCAAAAAAAATAAATTATTTAAATTATATTTGCTTCACTCATAATTAATTTTGTAATTAATATTTCAATAAATTATTTAAATTATATTTAAGGTTTACTAGTTTAAAGGTTTAAGTATTTAGGGTCTTCGGGGTTTAAGAGTTAAAGATTTATGTGTTTAAGTATTTAATGGTTTATAAGTTTTATTTAAACAATGATATAATAAAAAATAATTTTTTTTTATTTTTTCTCATTTTTTAAGGTTATAACCATTGAAAATATAACAATTTTTAAATTTTTTTAAATGTGAATACTATATGTAGTTTTAATAATATTAATAATAATATATCATATAAATTCAATATAAACAATTATATTGATATATATTATATTAATGATCAAAAAATAAATTAATAAAGTATTATAAATAAGATAGATATTATTTAAAATATATTTGCAAAACCTAAATTTATTCAAAATCAAAGTAAAATAAAGTACTAAATAATAATGTTTTTGATGTATACCTTCTTTTTATAAGTTTATATTTTTTGTTCTTAAAAGTATATTATTTAAATTATATTTCTTACTCATAATTTATTTTGTAATAAATATTTCTATAAAAATAAACTAATAAATAATTAAATGAATATTTAAAATTATAATAAATAGATATAAAAATTAGATTTATTAATTATTATGTACTATATAGTGGTTTAATGGTTTATGTATTTAGGTATTACGGGGTTTAGGAGTATACTGATTTAATTGTTTATGCATTTAGTGGTTTATAGATTTTATTTAAAAAATAAAATAATAAAAAATTATTTTTATTATTTTTTAATATTTTCAAAGGTTAAAACCTTTGAAAATATAATAATTTTTAATTTTTTTTTAAAAGCGAATTCAATATTTAGTTATAATCATCATTATATTTATATATCATATAAATTCAATATAAACAATTTTAGTGATTACTATTCTAATAATGATCAAAAAAAATTAATAATCTATTATTAATAATATAGATATCAATTAAAATATAATTACAAAACATTAAATGATTCATAAGAAACCAAAATATATTACTATATAATAATTTTTTGTTTTGTAAATTTTTTTTATTTTAAAAAGTTTATCTATATTTTTTTGATTAAAAATAATTTACATAAATTATATTTGTCTAACTCATAATTTATTTTTTAATTAATATTTATTTAAAAATAAACAAATAAATAATTAAAAAGAATATTAAAAATTATAATGAAAAAATATGAGATTTATTATTTATTATTTAGGGTATACCGGTCTAATTTAAATTATATCTGTCTCACTAATAATTTATTTTGTAATTAATATTTCTATAAAAATAAACTGATAAATAATTAAAATAAAAATTTAAAATTATACTGAATAAAAATTAAAATGAGATTTATGATTTATTATTAATGTATACTAATTTAATAGTTTAAGTATTTAGAGGTTTTGTCGTATAGGTGTTTAGCAATTCATGTCTTCAGGCATTTAGTGGTTTATAAGTTTTATTTAAACAAAAAAATAACAAAAAAAAATTTAATTGTTTGTCATTTTCATAGGTTATAACCTTTGAATATATAATAATATTTAAAATTTTTTGAAATGTGAATATAATATTTAGTTATAATAATTTTAATAATTATATATTCATATAAATTCAATATAAACAATTTTATTAATAGATATTATAATAATTTTCAAAAATTAAATTAATAAACTAATAATAATAAGATAGATATTAATTAAATACTATTTACAAAACCCAAATTGATTCAAAATTAAAGTAAAAAATATTATTGGATAATAATTTTTATTTTTTAAAATTTTACTTCTTTTATAAGCGTATATATTTTTTTTATTAAAAATATATTATTTAAATTTTATTTATAGCACTCACAATTTATTTTGTAATAAAAATTTATATATAAATAAACTAATAAATAATTAAAATGAATATTTAAAATTATAATAAATTAAAATAAAAATTAGATTTCTTAATTATTAAGTAGTCTATTGCGGTTTAATGGTTTATGTATTTAGGCATTATGGGCATTAGAAGTTTACTGATTTAACTATGTATGAATTTAGTGGTTTATAGGTTTTATTAAAAATTAAAATAACAAAATATTTATTTTTATTATTTTTTTATATTTTCTAATGTTATAACCTTTGAAAATATAATAATTTTTAAATTTTTTTAAATGTGAATTCAATATTTAGTTATAATAATCATTATATTTATATTTCAAATAAATTCAATATAAACAAAATTATTGATAAATATTCTAATAATGATCACAAAATAAATTAATAATCTATTATTAATAAGATAGATATCAATTAAAATATAATTACAAAACCTATAATGATTCAGAAGCAAAGCAAACTATATTACTATATAATAATTTTTTTTATTTTAATAAGTTTATCTATATTTTTTTTGATGAAAAATAATTTATATAAATTATATTTGTCTACCTCATAATTTATTTTTTAATTAATATTTATATAAAAATAAACAAATAGATAATTAAAATGAATATTTAAAATTATAATTAAAAAATGAGATTTATTCTTTATTATTTAGGGTATACCGGTTTAATTTAAATTATATCTATCTTACTAATAATTTATTTTGTAATTAATATTTCAAAAAAAATAAACTGATAAATAATTAAAATAAAAATATAAAATTATATTGAATAAAAATTAAAAAGAGATTTATGAATTATTATTAATGTATACCAGTTTAATATTTTAAGTATTTAGATGTTTTGTCGTTTAGGACTTTAGCTATTTATGTTTTTAGGCATTTAGTGGTTTATTGGTTTTGTTTAAACAATGAAATAACAAAAAACTTATTTTTGATATTTTTTCACATTTTCAAAGGTTATAACCTTTGCCAATATAATAATTTTAAAATTTTTTAAAAATGTGAATACAATATTTAGTAATAATAATCAATATAATTATATATAATATTAACTAAATTTAAACGATTTTATTGATAGATATGATATCAATTATCAAAAAATAAATTAATATGTTATTATTATTATGATGGTATAAATTAAAATATAATTGCAAAACCTAAATTTATTCAAAATCCAAGTAAAATTTATTACTAAATAAAAATATTTTTTATTAGTTTTTGCTTCTTTTTATAAGCTTATATTTTTTTTGATGAAAAATAAATTATTTAAATTATATTTGTATCACTCATAATTTATTTTGTAATTAATATTTTAATAAGTATTTAGGGGCTTTTGTGTTTAGGAGTTTAGAGGTTTAAGTGTTTAGGCATTTAGTGGTTTATAAGTTTTATTTAAACAATGATATGGTAAAAAATTTATTTTTATTATTTTTTCTAATTCTTGAATATTATATCCTTTGAAAATATAATAATTTTTAAATTTTTTTCAAATATAAAATTATATTTATTTATAATATTCTTCATAATTATAATTAATTTAAATTCAATATAAATAATTATATTGCTAGATATTATAATTATGATCAAAAAATAAATTAATAAACTATTATTAATAAAATAGTTATTATTTAAAAAGTATTTGCAAAATCTAAATTTATTCAAATCAAAGTAAAATATATTACTAAATAATAATTTTTTTAATGTTTTGCTTTTTTAATAAGTTTATATTTTTGTTATTAAAAATAAATTATTCAAATTATATTTTTCTTACTCATAATTTATTTTGTAATTTATAATTCTATAATAATAAACTACTAAATAATTAAAATGAATATTTAAAATTATAATGAATACAAATAAAATGAAGATTTATTATTTATTATTCAGGATATATCAGTTTAATGGTTTAAGTATTTAAGTGTTTTGTGGTTTAGGAATTTAGTGATTTAATTGTTTAGACCTTTAGTGATTTATAGTTTTTATTTAAAGAATGAAAAAAAAATTAATTTTTTGATTTTTTTTAATTTTTGAAGGTTGTAACCTTTGAAAATATAATAATTTTAATTTTATATAATGTAAACTCAATTTAAATAATTTTATTGATAGATATTATAATAATGATCAATAAATAAATTAATAAATTTGTATTTATAAGAATAATATAAATTAAAATATAATTGTATAATCTAATATGATTCAAAATCAAAATAAGATATATTTATAAATTTTTTAAAATTGTGCCTATTTTTATAAGCTTTTTTTTGATGAAAAATAAATTTTTTAAATTATATATGTCGCACTAATAATTTATTTTGTAATTAATATTTCTATAAAAACAAACTGATAATTAATTAAAATGAATATTTATAATTATAATGAATACTAATAAAACTGAGATTTATTATTTATTATTTAGACTATACTAATTTAATGTTTTAAGTATTTATGGGCTTCGGGGTTTATGAGTTTAGTCATTTTAGTATTTAGTCATTTATTGGTTTATAGATTTTATAAAAAAAATAAAATAACAAAAAATTTATTTTTGTTATTTTTTCTCATTTTTGAAGGTTATAACCTTTGAAATTTAATAATTTTTAAATTTTTTTTGAAAAGTGAATACAATATGAAGTTTTAATAATCATAATAATTATATATAATATAAATTCAATCTAAACTATTAAATGATATTTATTATAATAATGATCATAAAAAATTAATAACCTATTATTAATAAGATAAATATTGTTTAAAAAATATTTGCAAAACCTAAAATGACTCAAAATCAAAGTGATATTTTACTAAATATTAATTTTAAATTTTTAATTTTTTGTATCCATTTATAAGCCTATATATTTTTTGATTAAAAATAAATTATTTAAATTATATTTGTATCACTAATAATTTATTTTTTAATTTATATTGTAATAAAATTAAAGTAATAAATATTAAAATGTATATATAAAATTATAATGAATACTAAAAAAAGAGATTTATTATTTATTATTTAGGCTATAACTATTTAATTATTTATGTTTTTTGTGGTTTTGGGTTAAGGAGTTTATTGATTTATATGTTTTTACATTTTCCTATTTATAGGTTTTATTTAATCAATGAAATAACAAAAAATTAATTCTTATGAATTTTTATGATTTTCAATGGTTATAACCTTTAAAAATATAATAATTTTTAAATACTACTAACATATGAATACTATACTTAATTATAATAATCTTAATAATTATATTTGTTGTAGATTCAATATAAAAAAATGTATTAATATATATAATAATAATGATCAAAAAATAAATTAATAAACTATTATTAATAAGATAGATATTAATTAAAATATATTTGAAGAACGTAAAATAATTCAAAATCAAAGTAAATAATATTACTAAATAAAATATTAAATTTTTTAATTTTGTTTATTTTTATAAGCTTATTTTTTTTCATAAAAAATAATTTATTTAAATTATATTTGTCTTACTCATTATTTATTTTATAATTAATATTTCTATAAAAATAAAATAAAAAATAATTAAAATGAATATTAAATATTATACTTAATACAAATAAAAATGAGATTTCTTATTTTTTATTTAGGTTATATAGGTTTAATGGTTTAAGTATTTAGGGGGTTTTGGGGTTTAGGAGTCTAGAGATTTAATTGTTTAGACCTTTAGTAATTTATAGTTTTTTTTAAAGAATGAAAAAACAAAAAATTTAATTTTTTAATTTTTTTTAATTTTTGAATGTTGTAACCTTTGAAAATATAATAATTTTAAATTTTTTTCGAATGTAAATATAATATTTATTTATAATAACTTAATAAATATAAGAGATTTTAATTGAATATAAGTAATTTTATTGTTTGATATTATAAAAATGATCAAATAATAAATAAATAAACTATTATTAATAAGATTGATTGCAATTAAAATACAATTGCAAAACCTATATATAATGATTCAAAATGAAAGTAAAATATATTACTAATTAATTATTTTTTGTTTTTAAATTTTTACTTCTTTATATAAGCTTATTTTTTTTTGATTAAAAATAAATTATTAAAATTATATTTCTCTCACTCATTATTTATCTTGTGATTGATATTTCTAAAAAAAATAAACCAATAAATAATTAAAATGAATATTTAAAATTATAATGAATACAAATTAAAATGAGATTTATGATTTATTATATATGGTATGCTGGTATAATGGTTTGATTATTTAGTGGTTTATAGGTTTTATTTATATAATAAAAATTTAAAATTCTATTTTTGATTTTTTCTAATTTTCAAGGTTATAACCTTTGAAAATAAAATAATTTTCAAAATTTTTGAAATGTGAATACCATGCATAATTATATTATTCTTACTAATTATATATCATATAAATTCAATGTAAATAATTTTAATGATAGATATTATAATAATGATCAAAAATTTAATTAATAAACTATTATTAATAATATTAATATTTATTAAAATATATTTAAATAACACAAAATGATTCAAAATCAAATCAAAATATCATAATAAATAATAATATTTAATATTTAAAATTTTATTTCTTTTTATAAGCTTATATTTTTTTTATTAAAATAAATTATTTAAATAATATTTGTCTCACTCGAAATTTTTTTTTAATTAATTTTTCTAAAAAATTAAACTATAAATAATTAAAATTAATATTTAAAATTATAATAAATAGAAATAAAAATGAGATTTATTATTTATTAAGTAGTATATAGCTGTTAAAAGGTTTATGTATTTAAGGGTTTCGAGATATATGAGCCTACTGATTTAAGTAAGTAAGCATTTAATGATCTATAATTTTTATTTAAAAAATTAAATAACAAAAAATTTATTTTTTTTTATTTTTTCACATTTCAAAGGTTATAACCTTTGAAAATATAATAATTTTAAATTTTTTTTCAAAAGTGAATACAATATTTAGTTATAAGAATCATTTTATTTATATATCATATAAATTCAATATAAACATTTTTATTGATAAATATTCTAATAATGATGAAAAAATAACTCAATAATTTATTATTAATAAGATAGATATCAATTAAAATATATTTACAAAACCTAAAATGATCAAGAAGCAAAGCGAAATATATTACTATATAATAATTTTTTGTTTCGAATTTTTTTTTCTTTTAAAAAGTTTATCTATATTATTTTGATGAAAAATAATTTATATAAATTATATTTGTGTAACTCATAATTTATTTTGTAATTAATATTTATATAAAAATAAACAAATAAATAATTATATTTGAATATTTAAAATTAAAATTTAAAAAAATGAGATTTATTTTTTATTATTTAGGATATACTGGTTTAATTTAAATTAGATCCGTCTCACTAATAATTAATTTTTTAATTAATATTTCTATAAAAATAAACTGATAAATAAATAAAATAAAAATTTAAATTATACTGAATAATTAAAATAATTTATTTTGTTCCTCTCTCAACTCTAGGATGATTGCTAAAGCTCTAACCAAAATAATAGGAGCTTTTACTTTATCTCTATTATGTCTCATCATATTTGATGTTGAATCTCTAGGCTATCAAAAGAATTTGACTCAAGTACGCTAACAGACTAAACCAAATTTGTACCCCTATGTGTTGAAATAGCTAGTTGTTGAGGATGCTATTTATATTGATTATATAATTTCTTCTAAAATATCTCTCATGCACACACTCAAAGCAATTTTTTTAAAACATAGTTCACCTCTAAAAAATAATGATCTTGTAGCATATTAGAACAGACTGGCCCCAAGGCTTTTTGAGCATGGCAAGAAGTATGGACTCTCTTTCAATCAAGAATCAAAAAATTAATTTTATTGGCATGTCTAAGCCACTTTTTTATATCCTCATGGATATGAAAAGTATCATTTCTTTCTTTTTATATTAAATGAGTTATGTATACAAGCTCACCATACCCAAAAAGGTGTAAATGAACCATATTCAAATGTATAAAAGGTTTTAATCATTGCTCAAAATATTAGTCTTGCATATTGACACTTGAGGTCACAAATCAACGGAAAAAGCCATATTGATATTTCCAATCCCAAGAATCTTAGCTATATAAAGTTATAAAGAGTAGTACTCGATATTTAGCTATTTCTAGGGTTATGACTTTTGCTCTTGAGGAATGTCCAAAGTTACAATCATTCCTAGTGCACTGACTTTGCAATATAAAGATAAAATTCACAAGCTATGATCATATCCAATACTGTGACCCAATATTATAGTGATTAAATATGTATTCATGATCATTCTTAGTTCCATAACAATATGTTCAATAGAGAGACACAAGTTATGGCATATTCTCATCGATATGATTTTGTGTTCTAGAGACAAAATATACAATCATGACTATTGCTAATTCTACACTAATCTAAAGCAAGAAAGAGACTGAATCCATAACTCACCCCTTGAGTCATGACTTTGTGTTACATATACAAAAAGATAAATCTACGACATTCCTAAAAGTTGTGAATTTCAATTTAAATTTAACACTTAGTCATTTGATTATAAAAGTGCAAAACATGAAATTTATGATTTAGGGTTTATGGGTTAGGGTTATAGTTTTTGGTTTAAGCTTTAGGATTTAAAGTTTAGGGTTTATGGTTTTTATTGTTTTTTTTTGAAAATACACACATTATTATCATTTAGGCACACAACTTACAAGAGACTAAAAAGCTGATTAATTTAGGCCAGCCCATCTAATCCTATGCACCTTAATGATTCTATGCATAAAATACATAAAAAAACATAATGCATAATAATTCCAAGCATATGAATACAACTAAAATCACCTGCCATTCCCAGACTTCAGAGTTGGCATTGAGTCATTATGCACACTGCATCCTTTCCATTAGGATTTGTCCAAGCCTTTTGGAGGAACCTGAATGATGAACCATATTAAAACTATGCAAATATAAGATTGTGCATCTGTGTGACATACAGTATCAAGCGTTTGCCTATGTCATTGCTATGCAATGGAATAGATGTAAAACTGAATACCCATAAATCCACAAGTCCATATCTACGACACTTTGTCAATTCATTCTCACCTCTGAATTCTACATTCTTTTGCTCCAATGATCCTCAAAAGAGTATCTTTTGGGTTAGAATGCTTCCTCCCCGAGCTCCAAGAAGTGGCTGTATGTTGCACCGACAAAATATCAAAAAATATGCTTGCATCGGTGTGCATGTGTGATGAGGTCCATCTTATAGTCTTATTAATAAACTAATATTAATAAGATAGATATTAATTAAAATATATTTGCAAAACATAAAACGATTCAAAATCAAAGTAAAATATATTACTAAATAAAAATTTTTTATTTTTTAATTTTTGATTCTTTTTATAAGCTTATAAATTTTTTTGATGAAGATAAGTTATTTAAATTATATTTGTCTCATTCATAATTTTATTTTGAATTTAATATTTTTATAAAAATAAACTAATAAATAATTAAAATGAATATTATAATTATAATGAATACAAATAAAAATGAGATTTTTGATTAATTATTTAGGGTATACCGGTTTAATGGTTTAAGTATTTAGGAGTTTAGTGATTTAAGTGTTTAGGCATTTAGTAGTTTATATGTTTTATTTAAATAATGAAATAACAAAAAAATTATTTTTCAAATTTTTTATGAATTTTAAAGGTAATAACCTTTATAAATATACTAATTTTTAAATTTTTATCAAATGTGAATACAATATTTAGTTATAATAAACTTAATAATTATATATCATGTAAATTAAAAATAAACAATTTTATTGATAGATATTATTATACTAAATATAAATATAAATATAATAATGATCAAAAAATTAGTTAATAAATTATTATTTATTGATAGATATTTTTATATTATTTATAAATACTTAAACCAATAAAGATGGTTTAAATGTTTAGGTATTTAAGGGTTTTTGGGTTTAAGAGTTTAATGATATAAGCGTTTAGGCATTTAGTAGTTTATAGGTTTTATATAAACAATAAAATAATAAAAAATTTATTTTATTGATTTTATCTCATTTTCAAAGATGATAACCTTTAAAAATATTATAATTTTTAAATTATTTTCAAATGTAAATATTATTTTTAGTTATAATAATATTTATAATTATATATCATATAAATTCAATATAAACAATTTTATTGATAAATATTCTAATAATGATCAAAAAATAAATTAATAATCTATTATTAATAAGATAGATATTAATTAAAATATAATTACAAAACCTAAAATGATTCAGAAGCAAAGCAAAATATATTACTATATAATAATTTTTTGTTTTGAAAATTTTTTTTCTTTTAAAAAGATTATCTATAATTTTTTGATGAAAAATAATTTATATAAATTATTTTTATCTAGCTCAATTTATTTTGTAATTAATATTTGTATATAAATAAACAAATAAATAATTAAAATTAATATTTAAAATTATAATGAAAAAAAATGAGATTTATTATTTATTAATTAGGGGTACTATTTTAATTTAAATTAGAACTGTCTCACTAATAATTTATTTTGTAATTAATATTTCTATAAAAATAAAATAATAAATAATTAAAATAAAAATTGAAAATTATATTGAATAAAATTTAAAATGAGATTTATGATTTATTTTTACTGTATATCAGTTTAATTGATTAAGTATTTAGAGGTTTTTTCATTTAGGATTTTAGCGATTTATGTTTTTAGGCTTTTAGTGGTTTATACGTTTTATCTAAAAAAATAAAATATCAAAAAAATTTGTTATAATTTTATCTCATTTTCTTAGGTTATAACCTTTAAAAATATAATAATATTTAAAATTTTTTGAAATGTGAATGCAATACTTAGATATAATAATATTAATAATTATATATCATATAAATTCAATAAACAATTTTATTGATATAAATTATAATAATGATAAAAATTAAAATTATAAACTATTGATATTAAGATAGATATTAATTAAAAAATAATTACAAAACCCAAATTAATTCAAAAGTATAGTAAAATATATTTCTGGATAATAATTTTTAATTTTTAAATTTTTACTTCTTTTATAAGCATATATATTTTTTAAATTATATTTTTCGCACTCATATTTTATTTTGTATTAAATATTTCTATAAAAATAAACTAAAAAATAATTAAAATGAATATTTAAAATTATAATAAAAATAATTAAAAATAGATTTATTAATTATTATGTAGTATATAGCGGATTAATGGTTTATGTATATGGGGTTTAGGAGTTTACTGATTTAACTATGTATGTATTTAGTGGTTTATAGGTGTTATTTAAAAAAATTATCAAAGAATTTATTTTATTAATTTTTTGATATTTTAAAATGTTATAACCTTTGAAAATATAATAATTTTTAAATTTTTTTCAAAAGTGAATACTATATTTAGTTATAATAATCATTATATTTATATAGCATATAAATTCAATATAAATATTTTTATTGATTAATATTTTAATAATGATAAAGAATAAATTAATATTCTATTATTAATAAGATAGATGTCAATTTAAATATAATTACAAAACCTAAAATGATTTAGAAATAAAGGAAAATATATTACTATATAATAATTTTTTGTTTTAAATTTTTTTTCTTTTAAAAAGTTTATCTAAAGTTTTTTTGATGAAAAATAATTATATAAATTATATTTGTCTAACTCAATCTATTTTGTAATTATTAATTATATAAAAATAAATGAATAAATAATTAAAATGAATATTTTAAATTATAATGAAAAAAATAATACTGAGATTTATTATTTATTATTTATGGTATACCGGTATAAAATGATTATCTATTTATGGTTTAGAGATTTAGGAGTTATTGATTTAAGTATTTAGGCATTTTTGGTTTATAGGATTTATTTAAATAATGAAATAACAAAAAAATGATTTTGGTATAACATTTGAAAATATAATAATTTTAAAATTTTTTTAAAATGTGAAAAAATATTTAGTAATAATAATCATTATAATTATATATAATATAAACTAATTATAAATAATTTTATTGATAGATATGATATCAATTATCAAAAAATAAATTAATAAACTATTATTAAGATGATAGATATAAATTAAAATATAATTACAAAACTTTATTCAAAATATGGAAAAATTATAAGCTTATAAAAAAATATAATCTAAATTTATTCAAAATCAAGTATATATTACTAAATAATAATTTTTTTTTAATATTTTGCTTTTTTTATAAGTTTATATTTTTGTTATTAAAAATAGATTATTTAAATTATATTTGTCTTCCTCATAAATTATTTTGTAATTTATTATTCTATAAAAATAAACTAGTAAATAATTAAAATAAATATTTAAAATTATAATGAATACAAATAAAATTGAGATTTATTATTTATTATTCAGGAAATACAGGTTTAATGGTTTAAGTATATAGGTATTTTTGGGTTTAGTCATTTAAGTGTTTATGCCTTAACTGATTTTATCTAATTTTTGAAGGTTATAACCTACAAAAATATAATAATTTTTAATTTTTTTTAAATGTTAATATATTATTTAGATATAATAATCTTGATAATTATATATAATGTAAAATCAATTTAAATAATTTTATTAAAAGATATTATAATAATGATCATTAAATAAATTAATAAACTATTATTAATTAGAATGATATAAATTAAAATATAATTGCAAAATCTAAAATTATTCAAAATTAAATTAAAATAAATTACTAAATAATAATATTTTGTTTTAAAAATTTTGCTTCTTTTTATGATCTTATATTTTTTTGATTAAAAATAAGTTATTTATATTATATCTATCTCACTAATAATTTATTTTGTAATTAATATTTCTATAAAAATAAACTGATAAATAATTAAAATGAATATTTAAAATTATAATGAATACTAATAAAAATAAGATTTATTATTTATTATTTAGAGTATACTAATTTAAAGGCTTATGTATTTAATATTTAATATCTATCTTATTAATATATTTTACTTTGATTTTGAATCATTTTAGGCTTTGCAAATAAATTTTATTTAATATCTATCTTATTAATAATAGTTTATTAATTTATTTTATTATCGTCATCATCATATCTATAAAAAAATTATTTATATTAATTTTCATAATATATAATTATTTAGATTATTATAAGAAAATAATATTTTCATATTTTTAAAAAAATTTAAAAATTATTAAGTTTTCAAAGGTTATAACCTTTGAAAAAATGAAAAAATAAAAAAAATAAATTTTTTGTTATTAGATTTTTTAAATAAAATCAATAAACCACAAAATACCTAAATTCTTAATGACTAAACTCCTAAAACCCGAAGCCCATAAATACATAAGCCTTTAAATTAGTATGCTCTAAATAATAAATAATAAATCTCATTTTTATTAGTATTCATTATAATTTTAAATATTCGTTTTAATTATTTATCAGTTTATTTTTATTGAAATATTAATTACAAAATAAATTATTAGTGAGATGGATATAATTTAAATAATTTATTTTTCATCACAAAAATATAAGATTATAAAAACAAGCAAAATTTTATCAACAAAATATTATTATTATTAATTTATTTTAATTTAATTTTGGATTATTTTAGTTTTTGCAATTATATTTTAATTTATATCATTCTAATTAATAATAGTTCATTAATTTATTTATTGATCATTATTATAATATCTATTAATAAAATTATTTATATTGATTTTAGATTATACATAATTAACAAGATTATTATAACTAAATATTATATTCACATTTTAAAAAAAATAAAAATTATTATATTTTCAAAGGTTATAAACTTCAAAAATTAGATAAAATCACTTAAGGCATAAACACTTAAATGACTAAACCCCAAAATACGTAAATACTTAAACCATTAAACCTGTATATCTTGAATAATAAATAATAAATCTCAATTTTATTTGTATTCATTATAATTTTAAATATTTATTTTAATTATTTATTAGTTTATTTTTATAGAATTATAAATTAAAAATAAATTATGTGGAAGACTAATATAATTTAAATAATTTACTTTTAAAACAATAAATATTAACTTATAAAAAGAAGTAAAACATCAAAAAAATTATTTACTCTTATATTTTACTTTGATTTTTAATAAATTTATGTTTTGCAAATATATTTTAAAAAATATCTATCTATTAAATAAAGTTTATTAATTTATTTATTGATCATTATTATAATATCTAGCAATGTGATTATTTATATTGAATTTAAAAGACTTATATTTATTAAGATTATTATAACTAAATATTATTTTTACATTTGAAAAAAATTTATATTTTATTATATTTACGAAGGTTATAACCTTCGAAAATTAGAAAAAAAAATAAAAATAAATTTATTGTTATATCATTGTTTAAATTAAACTTATAGACCATAAATGCCTAAACACTTAAATCTAAAACTCCTAAACACAAAAGCTCCTAAATACTTAAAATTTTAAACTCGTAAACCTTAAATATAATTTAAATAATTTATTTTTCTTCAAAAAAAAATTATAAGCTTATAAAAATAAGCAAAAACTAAGAATCAAAAATTATTATTTGGTAATAAATTTTACTTTGATTTTGAATAATTTTAGGTTTTGCAATTATATTTTAATTTATATCTATCATATTAATAATAACATATTAATTTATTTTTTGACAATTGATATCATATCTATCAATAAAATTGTTTATATTTAGTTTATATTATATATAATTATAATGATTCTAATTACTAAATATTGTATTCACATTTTTAAAAAAATTTAAAATTATTATATTTTCTAATGTTATAACCTTTGAAAATGTGAGAAAAAATAAAAATAATTTTTTTCGTTATTTCATTGTTTAAATAAATCCAATAAACTACTAAATGCCTAAACACTTAAGTCAATAACTCTAAAATCACAAAAACCCTAAATAGATAATCCTTTTAAACTGGAATACCCTAAATAATAAATAATAAATATCAATATTATTTTTTTAATTTTAATTTAAAATTTTCATTTTAATTATTTATTCGTTTATTTTTATTAAATATTAATTACAACATAAATTATGAGTTAGACAAATATAATTTATTTAAATTATTTTTCATCAAAAAATATAGATAAACTTTTAAAAAGAATAAAATATTTCAAAACAAAAATTTATTATATAGTAATATATTTTGCTTTCGTTCTAAATTATTTTAGGTTTTGTAATTATATTTTCAAAGGTTATAACATTTGAAAATATCAAAAAATATTAAAAATAAATTTTTTGTTTATTTATTTTTTAAATAAAACCTATAACCACTAAATGCATACACAGTTAAATCAATAAACTCTTAAACCTCGTAATGCCTAAATACATAAACCATTAAACCGCTATATACTACTTAATAATTAATAAATCTAATTTTTATTTCTATTTATTATAATTTTAAATATTTATTTTAATTATTTATTAGTTTATTTCTATAGAAATATTTATTACAAAATAAATTATGAGGGCGAGAAATATAATTAAAATAATTTTTTTTAATCAATAAAAGTATTTACGCTTATAAAATAAGTAAAAATTTAAAAATTAAAAATTTTTATTAAGTAATATATTTTACATTAATTTTGAATCAATTTAGGTTTTGTAAATATTTTTTAATTAATATCTATCTTATTATTAATAGTTTATTAATTTAATTTTTGATCATTATTATAATATCTATCAATAAATTAGTTTCTATTGAATTTATATGATATATAATTATTAATATTATTATAACTAAATATTATATTTACATTTCAAAAAATGTTAAATATTATTATATTTTCAAAGGTTATGACCTATGAAAATGATAAAAAATTACAAATTTTTTTTTGTAATTTTATTGTTTAAATAAAACCTATAAACCACTAAATGCCTAAAAGCATAAATCACTAAACTCCTAAATGACAAAACCTCAAAATACTTAAATAATTAAACTAGTATGCATTAATAATAAATCATAGATTTCATTTTAATTTTTATTCAGTTTAATTTTAAATTTTTATTTTAATTATTTATCAGTTTATTTTTATAGAAATATTAATTACAATATAAATTATTAGTTAAAAGATCTAATTTAAATTAAACCGGTATACCCTAAATAATAAATACTAAAACTCATTTTTTTTTCATTATAATTTTAAATATTCATTTTAATTATTTATTTGTATATTTTTATATAAATATTAATTACAAAATATAATGAGTTAAACAAAAATAATTTATATAAATTATTTTTCATAAAAAAAATATAGATAAATTTTTAAAAACAAATTTCAAAACAAAAAATTTATATATAGTAATATATTTTTCTTAGCTTTTGAATCATTTTAATATTTGTAATTATATTTTAAATGATATATATCTTATTAATAATAGATTATAAATTAATTTTTGATCATTATTAGAATATTTATCAATAAAAATGTTCATATTGAATTTATATGATATATAAATTTAATAATTATTATAACTAAATATTGTATTCACTTTTGAAAAAAGTTGTAGAATTTTTATATTTTCAAAGATTATAACCTTTAAACATGTGACAAAATAAAAAAAGAATATATTTATTTGTTATTTTATTTTGTAAAAAAAACCTATACACCACTAAATGCCTAAACACTTAAATCACTAAACTACAAAATTCCGATACCCCTATATAGATAATCCTTTAAACCGGTATACGCTAAATAATAATTAATAAATCTCATTATTATTGGTTTTTATTATAATTTAAAAAAATCATTTTGATTTTTAGTTCTTTATTTGTATGTCTGTATTAATTATAAAATAAATTATGAGTTAAAAATATAATTTATAAAAATTATTTTTCATCAAAAAATAGATAAGCTTATAAAAAGAATAAAAATTTAAAAACAAATAATTATAATTTAGTAATATATTTTGATTTGCTTTTAATCATTTAGGGTTTTGATATTATATTTTATGTAATATTAATCTTATTCATAATAGATTTTTAATTTATTTTTTGATAATAATAGAATATCTATCAATAAAATTGTTTATATTGAATTTATATGATATAAAATTATTATGATTATTATAACTATATGACTAAATACTAAAATGACTAAACTCCTAATCCCCGAAGCTCTTAAATACTCAAAACATTAAATTAGTATAGTCTAAATAATAAATCATAATTCTCATTTTTATTAGTATTCATTATAATTTTAAATATTTATTTTAATTATTTATCAGTTTATTTTTATAGAAATATTAATTACAAAATAAATTATTAGTAAGATAGATATAATTTAAATAATTTATTTTTTCATCAAAAAAAATATATTTGCTTATAAAAAGAGACAAAATTTTTTTAAAAAAAATTATTATTTATTAATTTATCTTATTTTGATTTTGAATCATTTTAGATTTTACAATTATATTTTAATTTATATCATTCTAATTAATATTAGTTTATTAATTAATTTATTGATCATTATTATAATATTTATTATAAAATTATTTATATTTATTTTACATTATATAAAATTATTAAGATTATTATAACTATATATTATATTCACATTTAAAAAAAATTAAAAATTATTTTATTTTCGAAGGTTATAACCTTCGAAAATTAAAAAAAATCAAAAAATTAAATTTTTTGTTTTTTAATTCTTTAAATAAAAACTATAAATCACAAAACTCCAAAACCACAAAACAACTAAATACTTAAACCATTAAACCAATATATCCTGAATAATAAATAATAAATCTCAATTTTATTTGAATTCATTATAATTTTAAATATTCATTTTAATTATTTATTAGTTATTATTATAGAATTATAAATTACAAAATAAATTATGAGTAAGAAAAATATAATTTAAATAATTTATTTTTAAAAACAAAAATATAAACTTATAAAAAAAGCAAAATATTAAAAAAATTATTATTTAGTAATATATTTTACTTTGATTTTGAATAAATTTAGATTATGCAAATATATTTTAAATAATATTTATCTTATTAATATTAATTTATTACATTTTTTTTGATCATTATTATAATATCTAGCAATGTAATTATTTATATTGATTTTAAATGACTTATAATTATTAAGATTATTATAACTTAATATTAAATTTACATTTCAAAAAAAATTAAAAATTATTATATTTTCAAATGTTATAACCTTTGTAAATGTGAAAAAATATCAAAAATAATTTTTTTGTTATTTCATTGTTTAAATAAAACCCATAATCCACTAAATGCCTAAAAACATAAATCACTAAACTTCTAAACGACAAAACTACTAAATATTTAAACCATTAAACTGGTATACATTAATAATAATTCATAAATCTTATTTTAATTTTTATTTAGTATAATTTTAAATTTTTATTTTAATTATTTAACCATTTATTTTTTTAGAAATATTAATTACAAAATAAATTATTAGTAAGACATATATAATTTAAATTAAACTGGCATACCCTAAATAATAAATAATAAATCTCATTTTTTTTCATTATAATTTTAAATAATCATTTTAATATTTATTTGTTTATTTTTATATAAATATTAATTACAAAATAAATTATGAGTTAGACAAATATAATTTATATAAATTATTTTTCATCAAAAAAATATAGAAAACCTTTTAAAAAGAAAAAAAAATTTCAAAATAAAAAATAATTATATAGTAATATATTTTTCTTTGCTTCTGAATCATTTTTGGTTTTGTAATTATATTTTAATTGATATCTATCTTATTAATAAAAGATTATTATTTTATTTTTTGATAATTATTAGAATATCTCTCAATAAAATTATTTATATTGAATTTATATGATATATAAATATAATGATTATTATAACTAAATATTGAATTCACTTTTGAAAAAAAATTAAAAATTATTATATTTTCAAAGGTTATAACCTTTGAAAATATCAAAAAATAATAAAAATAAATTTTTTGTTATTTTATTTTTTAAATAAAACCTATAAACCACTAAATGCATCCACATTTAAATCAGTAAACTCCTAAACCCCGTAATGCCTAAATACATAACCCATTAAACCACTAAATAATACATAATAATTAATAAATGTAATTTTTCTTTCTATTTATTAATATTTTATATATTCATTTTACATATTTATTAGTTTATTTATATAGAAATATTTATTAAAAATTAAATTATGTGTGCGGCAAATATATTTTAAATAATTTATTTTTAATGTTTATTTAAACAATGATATAGCAAAAAATTTATTTTTATTATTTTTTCTAATTTTTTAAGATTATATCCTTTTAAAATATAATAATTTTTAAATTTTTTTCAAATTTAAATATAATATTTATATATAATAATCTTCATAATTATTATTCATTTAAATTAAATATAAATAATTATACTGCTAGATATTATAATTATGATCAAAAAATAAATTAATATAATATTATTAATAAAATAGTATTTATTTAAAAAGTATTTGCAAAATCTAAATTTATTGAAATCAAAGTAAAATATATTACTAAATAATAATTTTTTTAATATTTTGCTTTTCTTTATAAGTTTATATTTTTGTTATTAGAGATAAATTATTTAAATTATATTTATCTTACTCAATTGATTTTGTAATTTATAATTCTATATTAATAAACTACTAAATAATTAAAATGAATATTTAAAATTATAATAAATACAAATAAAATTGAGATTTATTATTTATTAATTAGGTTATATAGGTTTAATGGTTTAAGTATTTAGGTGTTTTTTTGTTTAGGAGTTTAGTGATTTAATTATTTAGACCTTTAGTGATTTATAGTTTTTTTTAAAGAATGAAAAATCAAAAAATTTTATTTTTTGATTTTTTTTTAATTTTTGAAGGTTGTAACCTTTGAAAATATAATAAATTTTAATTTTTTTTAAATGTGAATATAATATTTATTTATAATAATTTTAATAATTATATATAATATAAACTCAATATAAATAATTTTATTGATAGATATTATAATAATTATCAATAAATAAATTAATAAACTTGTATTTATAAGAATGCTATAAATTAAAATATAATAGTAAAATCTAAAATAATTCAAAATCAAAATAAGATATATTATTAAATAATAATTTTTTATTTTTAAAATTGTCCCTTTTTTATGAGCATTTTTTTGTTGAAAAATAAATTATTTAAATTATATATGTCGCACTAATAATTTATTTTGTAATTAATATTTCTATAAAAATAAACTGATAAATAATTAAAATGAATATTTAAAATTATAATGAATACTAATAAAACTGAGATTTATTATTTATTATTTATTATTTATTATTTAGACTATACTAATTTAATGTTTTAAGTATTTATGTGCTTTGGGTTTTGGAGTTAAGTCATTTTAGTATTTAGTCATTTAGTGGTTTATAGGTTTTATATAAAAAATAAAATAATAAAAAATTTATTTTTGTTATTTTTTCTCATTTTTGAAGGTTATAACCTTTGAAAATATATTAATTTTTAAATTTTTTTTAACAAGTGAATACAATATAAAGTTATAATAATCATAATAATTATATATAATATAAATTCGATATAAACTATTTTATTGATATTTATTATAATAATGATCATAAAAAAGTAATAAGCAATTATTAATAAGATAAATATTGTTTAAAATATATTTTCAAAACCTAAAATGACTCAAAATCAAAGTGAAATTTTTTACTAAATATTAATTTTAATTTTTTAAATTTTTGTATCCATTTATAAGCCTATATATTTTTTGATGAAAAATAAATTATTTAAATTATATTTTCTCACTAATAATTTAAGTTTTAATTTATATTTCAATTAAATTAAATTAATAAATAATTAAAATGTATATTTAAAATTATAATGAATACTTATAAAAATGAGATTTATTATTTATTATTTAGGGTATAACTATTTAATTGTTTAAGTTTTTTTTGGTTTTGGGGTTAAGGAGTTTATTGATTAATATGTATACACATTTTCGTGTTTATAGGTTTTATTTAATCAATGAAATAACAAAAAATTTATTTATATGAATTTTCATGATATTCAAAAATTATAACCTTTGAAAATATAATAATTTTTTAATAGTTCTAAAATATGAATACAATACTTAGTTATAATAATCTTAATAATTATATTTGATGTAAATTCAATATAAAAAATTTTATTAATATATATTATTTTGATGATAAAAAAATAAATTAATAAACTAATTTTAATAAGATAGATATTAATTAAAATATATTTGCAGAACCCAAAATAATTCAAAATCAAAGTAAATTATATTACTAAAAAAATTATAAATTTTTGAAATTTTGTTTATTTTTATAAGCTTTTTTTTTAATAAAAAATAATTTATTTAAATTATATCTGTCTCACTCATTATTTATTTGGTAATTAAAATATCTATAAAAATAAACTAAAAAATAATTAAAATGAATATTTAAAATTATAATGAATACAAATAAAAATGTGATTTATTATTTATTATTTAGGTTATATAGGTTTAATGGTTTAAGTATTTAGGGGGTTTTGGTGTTTAGGAGTCTAGAGATTTTAATGTTTAGGTATTTAGTGGTTTATAAGTTTTATTTTTGTGATTTTTTATCATTTTTGAAGATTATAACCTTTGAAAATATAATAATTTTTAATTTTTTTTCAAATGTAAATATAATATTTAGTTATAATAATCTTAATAATTATAAGACATTTAAATTCAATATAAGTAATTTTATTGTTAGATATTATAAAATTGATCAATTATTAAATTAATAAACTATTCTTAATAAGATTGATAGAAATTAAAATATAATTGCAAAACCTATATATAATGATTCAAAATCAATGTAAAATATATTACTAAATTATAATTTTTTGTTTTTAAATTTTTATTTCTTTATATAAGCTTAGTTTTTTTTTGATTAAAAATAAATTATTAAAATTATATCTGTCTCAATCATTATTTATTTTGTGATTGATATTTCTATAAAAAATAAACTAATAAATAATTAAAATGAATATTTAAAATTATAATGAATACTATTTAAAATGAGATTTATGATTTATTATATATGGTATACTGATTTAATGGTTTAATTATTTAATGTTTTATACGTTTTATTTATATAATAAAAATTTAAAATTCTATTTTTGATTTTTTCTGATTTTCAAAGGTTATAACCTTTGAAAATAAAATAATTTTTAAAATTTTTTGAAATGTGAATACCATGTATAATTATATTAATCTTACTAATTATATATCATATAAATTGAATATAAATAATTTTAATGATAGATATTATAATAATGATCAAAAATTAAATTAATAAACTATTATTAATAATTTAAATATTAATTAAAATATATTTACATAAAACAAAATGATTCAGAATCAAATCAAAATATATTACTAAATAATAATATTTAATTTTTATAATTTTCCTTCTTTTTATAAGCTTATATTTTTTTTTATTAAAATAAATTATTTAAATAATGTGTCTCACTCGAAATTTATTTTGTAATTAATTTTTCAAAAAAATTAAACTATAAATAATTAAAATGAATATTTAAAATTATAATAATTAGAAATAAAAATGACATTTATTATTTATTAAGGAGTATATAGTTGTTAAAAGGGTTAGGTATTTAGGGGTTTCAGGATTTATGAGCTCAAAGATTTAAGTAAGCATTTAATGATCTATAAGTTTTATTTAAAAAAAGAAATAACAAAAAATTTATTTTTATTATTTTTTCTCATTTTTAAGGTTATAACCTTTGAAAATATAATAATTTTTAAATATTTTTTCAAAAGTGGATTCAATATTTAGTTATAATAATCATTGTATTTATATATCATATAAATTCAATATAAACTATTTTATTAATAAATATTCTAATAATGATCAAAAAATAAATTAATAATCTATTATTAATAAGATAAATATTTTAAAATGTTTATATATATTATTTTAATGAAAAATAATTTATATAACTTATATTTGTGTAACTCATAATTTATTTTGTAATTAATATTTATATATAAATAAACAAATAAATAATTAAATTTGAATATTTAAAATTAAAACGAAAAAAAAATGAAATTTATTTTTTATTATTTAGGATATACCAGTTTAATTTAAATTAGATCTATCTCACTAATAATTTATTTTGTAATTAATTTTTTTATAAAAATAAACTGATAAATAATTAAAATAATCATTAAAATTATATTGAATAATTAAAATAATTTATTTTGTTCCTATCTCAATTTTAGAATGATTGCTAAAGTTCTAACCAAAATAATAGGAGCTTTTACTTTATCACTTTTATGTCTCATCAAATTTGATGTTGAATCACTGAGCTATCAAAGGTAATTTGACTCATGTACGCTAACAGTCTAAACCAAAGTTGTATCCCTATGTGTTATAATAGCAAGTTGATGAGGATGCTATTTTTATTGATTATTGTAATTTCTTCTTAAATATCTTTCATGCACACACTCAAAGCAATTTTTTTAAAACATAGTTCACCTCTAAAAAAATAATGATCTTGTAGCATATTAGAACAAACTGGCCCCAAGGCTTTTTGAGCAAGGCAAGAAGTATGGACTCTCTTTCAATCAAGAATCAAAAAATTTATTTTATTGGGATGTCTAAGCCCCTTTTTTATATCCTCATGGATATGAAAAGTATCATTTCTTTCTTTTTATATTAAATGAGTTATGTATACAAGCTCACCATACCCAAAAAGGTGTAAATGAATCATATTCAAATGTATAAAAGGTTTTAATCATTGCTCAAAATATTAGTCTTGCATATTGACACTTGAGGTCACAAATCAACGGAAAAAGCCATAGTGATATTTCCAATCCCAAGAATCTTAGCTATATAAAGTTATAAAGAGTAGTACTCGATCTTTAGTTATTTCTAGGGTCATGACTTTTGCTCTTGAGGAATGTCCAAAGTTACAATCATTCCTAGTGCAATGACTTTGCAATATAAAGATAAAATGAACAAGCTATGGTCATATCCAATACTGTGACCCAGTATTATAATGATTAAATATATATTCTAATCATTCTTAGTGACATAACAATATGTTCAACAGAGAGACACAAGTTATGGCATATTCTCATCAATTTGATTTTGTGTTCTAGAGACAAAATATACAATCATGACTATTGCTAATGCTACAATAATCTAAAGCAAGAAAGAGGCGGAATCCATAACTCACCACTTGAGTCATGACTATGTGTTACATATACAAAAAGATAAATCTGTGACATTCCTAAAAGTTGTTAATTTGAATTTCAATTTAACACTTAGTCATTAGATTATAAAAGTGCAAAACGTGAGATTTAGGATTTAGGGTTAATGGATTAGGGTTATAGTTTATGGTTTAATGTTTAGGATTTAAAGTTTAGGGTTTATTGTTTTTTTTTGTTTTTTTTGGAATATACACACTTTATTTAACATTTAGGCACACAACTTACAAGAGACTAAAAAGCTGACTAATTTAGGCCAACCCACTAAATCCTATGCACCTTAATGATTCTATGCATACAATACATAAAAAACATAATGCCTAATAATTCCAAGGGTACGAATACAACTAAAATCGCCTGGCTTAAATTAGTATTTTATCTATAGAAAGAAAAATAGAATCATTAAGGTGCACTTAAACCTTAATGATAAAATACTTAATGATTACAGGCTATTCAAAATACTTAATGATTTTCTTTCTATTTTTCTTTCTATAGATAAAATACTTAATGATTACGGGGTTTAAGTATTTAATAATTTTTTGTTTTGAAATTTTTTATGCATAAAAAATTTAATAAATCAATCAATCAGTACTATTTATGTTTATCAGTAAACACTTAAACCCCGTAATAGAAAGATAAACATAAATATTTATCTATTTATCTATTTTTCATTCTATAGATAAAAAACATAATGACTAATTTCTATTTTTCTTTCTATTAAAAAACTTAATGATTCTATGCATAAAATAATATTTATGTTTATCTATAGATAAACATATATGTTTATCTATTTATGTTTGTTTATCTATATGTTTATCTATTTGTCAATCAATCTATCTATCTATCTGTTTATCTATATATCTATTTGTCTGTCTATCTATGTAATTATCTATCTAACTATTTGTGAATCTTTTTGTCTATATATCTATCTATCTCTCTATCTATTTGTCTATCTATCTATTTTTCTATATATCTATCTATCGGTTGATCTATCAACCGATCTATTAATCTAACTATATTTTTATCTATCTATCTATCTATCTATCTATATCTTTCAATTTGTCTAACTATTTTTTTATCTATTGTCTATTTATTTATATATATTTCGGTCTATCTATCTATTTATCTATCTATTTATTTATGTATTTATCTATGTATATATTTGTCTATCTATCTATCTATCTCTATCTATCTATCTATCTGTCTATCAATCTGTCTATCTCTCTTTCTAACTATTTATATATCTATCTATATATCTATTTATCTATTTGTATGTCTATATATCTTTCAATATATCGATATATTTTTCTATCTATTTGTCTATCTATCTATATATCTATCTATATATCTATCTATTTATCTATCTGACTATCTATTTGTCTATATATATGTCTATATATATATATATATATCTATGTATATCTATCTTTATATCTATAAGTTTGTATATGTATCTATCTATATGTCTATCTATATGTCTATCTATATGGCTATCTATCTTATCTATCTTTCTATCTTTCTATCTATCTATTTATCTATCTATATTTCTATTTATCTATATGTATGTCTATATATATTTAATCTATAAATATATTTGTTTATCTATATGTCAATCTACTTTTCTATCTTATTATTAATCTATCTACCTATCTATTTATTTGATTATCTATCTGTCTATCTATATGTCTATCTAACTATCTATCTATATATTTATTTATCTATATATCTATCTGTCTATATACCTATATATCTATATATCTATCTATATGTTTGTCTATCTATCTATCTATCTATCTATATGTCTATCTATATGTTTCTATATATCTATCTATATATCTATATGTCAATATGTCAATCTCTATATCTATCTGTCTATATATCTTTCTGTATGTCTATCTTTCTATCTATCTATATGTTTATCTATCTTTCTTTCTATTTGTCTATCTATCTATATGTTTATATATCTTTCTTTCTATTTGTCTATCTATCTATATGTTTATCTATCTGTCTGCCTATCTGTCTGCCTGTCTGTCTATCTGTCTATCTATTTGTTTGTCTATCTGTCTGTCTTTTGGTTTCTCTATCTACCTATCTATCTTTCTATCTTTCTATCTATATGTCGATCTATCTATTTATCTATGTATCTTTCTATCTATCTTTTTATCTTTCTATCAATCAATCTATCTATCTATCACTACTAAAAAATATGATAATACCAACTAAAATACCGACCAAAATATTTGGTATGTAATTACCGACCAAAAATTGACAAGTTAGCAACCAAAAAAGTGTATCAAAAAAAAAATTTCTACCGACCAAATTTGTGACCAAAGACCGACCATAATTACCGACAAAATATTTTTGGTCAGAAATCAGTGTACAAAGTGGTTATCGAACATATTACCGACCATTTAACAACCTATTACTATAATTGGTTGTTACCATATTTTTTCAAGTTATTATTATCTTTGTACTTACCAACCATTTACGACCAAATATATAGGTTGGTATTTATGGACCAAATCACGACCAATTTAGAGATCCAAAGAGGCGCATTGGAGAAAAATTCTCTCGACCAAATTCCCAACCAACTATCGACAAAATATATTAAGTCGTGATTATGGTCTGCAAATTTGGGGAAAAATAGCAAAAAATATTCCCAAAATATTACCGACGATTTAACCACATAAAATATATAACCATTAAAAAATGTCAATACAATGGTCATCCAATATATTTATAAGATCATAATTAAAGACCAAACTACCGGCATAATATTTTGGTCGGTAATTACTAACCTTTTCATGACTGAATACCCACCATAACTCTCGACCAAATGTTATTGGTCAGAACTTGGTTTGTAAATTAGGATAGAAATAGCTAATAGAAATTGTTGACTAATTACCGACCATTTAATGACCAAAAACATATCAACATTAAAATTGGTCGATAAAGTAGATTTCCACATCCTTATAGATTTTTTATCACCGATCATTTACTGATCATAATTTTGGTCAATTATTTTATTGTTTTAATTTTTTGATTTGAAAATTATTTGCTAAGTCATTTAACCCTAAATCATCGAAACTCTATTGTTTTTCCGAATCAGAGCTGACTGTAAGCACAAAAACATAAAAATTTTAATCTTACATCTGAATCTAGGTAAATTTTTTTTTGTTCTTCTCCTTCAAATTGCTTATATAAATTTTTGTCTCTCTAAATTATATAAAGATATTTAGAATTTCGTTTTCAGTAAATTCGGGTAATATGTTTTTTTTATCCTCCTAATTTCTTAATTTTTGCTTCGATTTTTTAAACCTAACATTATTTCGACTCGACACAATTAATTAAACTATAATTTTTCATTTTTTAAAATTTGTTAATCCATGATTTATATTTTTAGGTTTTTAGTGATTTTGATTTCAATTACATTATGTTTGCATCCGAATAATCTTAATGCTAATGGTTTATATTTATATAATCATACGACATTATGTATAAATGTCTATACTTTTATAAATATTATGATTTATGTTAAATCAAACTTTTAATTAGTTAATCTTAAATGTCTATAAACAGTATATATAAACTTTTATACATTTATATAATCAAATGATATTATGTATAAATGTCTATACTTAAATATATATAAATGGATTATATTATAAATACACATTGATATGTTTATATAAACATATAATGTTTATAAATATCTATACAAAATTTACATTAAACTATCCATTTATATATTTTCTTATATATGGTAGATAGATAGATAGATAGACAGATAGACATATAGACATATAAACATATAGATAGATAGATACATACATACATAGATAGTTAGATATATAGATAAAGAAATAGATAGATAGACAGGTAGACTAATCGACAGATATATATATATATAGAGTTATAAAAATAGATAGAAAGACATTTAGACTAATAGAAAGATAGACAGATAGTTAGATATATAAATATAGATATATAAAATAGATTGATACATAGATAGAGAATTGAAAGATAAACTAGTAGACTGATAGATAAATAGGTTGCTAGATATATTGATAGATAGATAGACTCATAGATTGATACACAGAAAGAATGAAAGATAGAAAGATAGATAAAAAAATTAACAAATAGATAGTTAGAATGTTATAAAGTTAGATAGTTAGACAGATAAATAGAGAGACATATAGATAGATTAATTGATTAATACATAGATATAACACACACACATATATATATATAGACATATAGACAGGAAGATAAAAATACAGTTGGATAGATAGATAGATAGATTGATACATATAAAGATATATGTATATATAGATAAATAAATACACATGTAGATAAATAAATAGATAGATATGAAAGATACACATAAATTTAAATAGATAAATAGATAGATAGACCGATAGGTATATAGACATACAAATAGATAAATAGATAGATACATAGATAGATACACAGATAAATAGAATATAGGCAAATACAAAAATAGTCACATAGGTAGATACATAGATAGGCAAATATACATATAGATAGATAGACAAATAGTCATATAGACTGATATATTGATTAATAGATAGACATATAGATATATTGATAGTTATATAGACTGATATATAGATTAATAAAAAGTTAGATAGACATATTGACATATAGATATATAGATAGATAGAAACACAAACAAATAGACTAATAGATCGATTAATTAGATAGATAGACAGACAGATAGATAGATAGATAGATAGAAAAATAGATATATATACATATAAATAGTTAGACAGATAGATATATTAACAAATAGATAGATATATAATTATATTGATAAATAGATAAGTAGACTGATAGATTAAAAGATAGTTATATTGTTATACACATCGATAGATAGATTGTTAGATAGTTAGATACTTAGATAATTAGATAAATAGACAGATAGATAGATACACAAATAGATAGTTTTTCAGATTGACACATTGAAAGATAAATGGATAGATAAAAATATAGACAGATATGCTAGAGTATGCCCTAAAAGGCAATCATTAGATATATATTTATGTGCCTATGTATTTGTATATCTTTTTGTCTGTCTATTTATCTATCAATCTTTCCATTTATCTATCTTTATATATATATATATATATATCATTTTATATATCTATCTTTTTATCTATCTTTTTATATATCTCTTTATATATCTTCCTATCTTTCTCTAAATCTATATGAGTATCTATCTGTCGATCTATCTATCTATTTATCTGTCCATATATATGTCTATCTATATATCTATATGTTTATATATCTATTTGTCAAGCTATCTATATTTATATATGTATATCTATTTATGTATATATATATATATATATATATATATATCTATATATCAATTTGTTTTTCTAACTATCTATATGTCAGTTTGTTTATTAATCAAGGTGTCTATCGATTTAATTATCCGTATTAAAAATAATTTTTTGTTTTGAAATTTTTTTGTTTTTTAAAAAGTATCTATATTTTTTTGATTAAAAATAATTTACATAAATTATATTTGTCTAAAACATAATTTATTTTTTAATTAATATTTATATAAAAATAAAAATTAATAATTAAAATGAATATTAAAAATATAATTTAAAAAAATGAGATTTATTATTTATTATTTAGAGTATACTAGTTTAATTTATGTTATTATTTTTAAATATATTTTATTTATTTTTCATCAAAAAAATATAGATAAACTTTTTAATAGAAAAAAAATTTCAAAACAAAAAATTATAATATAGTAATATATTTTGCTTTGCTTCTGAATCATTTTAGGTTTTTTAATTATAGATTATTAATTTATTTTTTGATCATTATTAGAATAATTTTGATTAAAAATGTTTATATTGAATTTATATGATATATAAATATAAATATTATTATAACTAAATATAGTATTCACTTTTTGAAAAAAAATTTAAAATTATTATATTTTTAAAGGTTATCATCTTTGAAAATGTGAAAAAATATCAAAAATAATTTTTTTGTTATTTCATTGTTTAAATAAAACCTATAAACCACTAAAAGCCTAAATAATAAATAATAAATCTTAATATTATTTTTTTAATTATAATTTATTCTTTGATCATTATTAGAATATTTATCAATATAAATATTTATATTGAATTTATATGATATATATATATATATGATTATTATAACTAAATAGAGTATTCACTTTTGAAAATAATTTAAAAATTATTATATTTTCAAAGGTTATAACCTTTGAAAATATCAAAAAATAAAAAAAAATAAATTTTTTGATATATTTTATAAATAACACCTATAAACCACTAAATGCATACGCAGTTAAATCAGTAAACTCCTAAACCCCGTAATGCCAAAATACATAAACCATTAAAACACTATATACTACTTATAATTAATAAATCTAATTTATAAATCTATTTATTAAAAATTTAAATATTCATTTTAATTATTTATTAGTTTATTTTTATAGAAATATTATTACAAAATAAATTATGAGTATGATAAATATAATTTTAAAAATATATATGCTTATAAAAGAAGTAAAAATTTAAAAATTAAAAATTGTTATCCATAAATATATTTTACTATAATTTCGAATCAATTTGAGTTTTGTAATTATTTTTAATTAATATCTATCTTTATATCAATAGTTTATAAATTTAATTTTGATCATTTTTATAATATATATCAATAAAATTGTTTATATTGAATTTATATGATATATAATTATTAATATTATTATAACTAAGTATTGTATTAACATTTCAAAAAATTTTAAATATTATTATATTTTCAAAGGTTATAACCTATGAAAATGAGAAAAAAATTATAGAAATTTTTTTGATATTTATTTTATTAAATAAAAAGGTGTAAACCACTAAAAGCCTAAAAACATGAAGCGCTAAAATCCTAAATGAAAAAACCTCTAAATACTTAATCCATTAAACTGGCATACAGTAATAATAAATCATAAATCTCATTATAAATTTTATTCAGTATAATTTTGAATTTTTATTTTAAATATGTATCAGTTAATTTGCATAGAAATATTAACTTCAAAATAAATTATTAGTGAGAAATATTTAATTTAAATTAAACGGGTATTTCTAAATAATAAATAATAAATCTCATTTTTTTCATTATAATTTTAAGTATTAATTTTAATTATTTATTTGTTTATTTTTATAAATATATTAATTACAGAATAAATTATGAGTTAGACAAATATAATATAGATAACTTATTTTTCATCGTAAAAATACATAAATTTTTTAAAAAGAAAAAAAATTTCCAAACAAAAATTATTATATAGTAATATATTTTGCTTTGCTTCTGAATCATTTTAGGTTTTGTAATTATATTTTAATTGATATCTATCTTATTAATAATAGATTATAATTTTTTTTGATCATTATTAGAATCTTTATCAATAAAAAATGTTTATATTGAATTTATATGATATATAAATATAATGATTATTATAACTAAGATTGTATTCACTTTATAAAAAAATTTAAAATTTAATGTATTTTCAAAGGTTATAACCTTTGAAAATATCAAAAAATAACAAAAATAAATTTTTTATTATTTATTTTTTAAATAAACCATAAAACCAACTAATGATATAAGGAATTAGTAAACTCCTAAATAAAGAAACCATTAAGCCCAATATTACTTAATAATTAAAAATCTAATTTTATTTTATTTA
>JAREIK010001636.1:351586-468877 GCA_029783825.1 Sapria himalayana | reverse complement strand
AGATAGAAAGGTAGACAGATAGACAAGAGGACTATTAGACATATAGACAGGTAGATAGATAAATTAATCGATAGATAGGCAGATAAATAGATAGACACATATACTATAGAATTATATACTAAAAATTTGTTAGAGAAAATACATTGAGATATATGGATAAATAGAAAGAAAGATAGATAGATAGACAGATAGATAGTTAGAGATATAGACATTTATATAGTTAGACAAATAGATAGATATACTAATAGTCTAATAGATTAATAGAGTGATTGAAAGAAAGATAGTTAGATAGATAGGTAGACAGATAGACAAAGAGACTTTTAGATAGATGGATAGATTGATCGATAGATAGACAGATAAAATTGATAGACACATAAACTAATAGAATTATATACTAAAGTTGATAGAAAATATACATTGAGATAGATAAACAAATAGAAAGATAAATAGATAGATAGACAGTTAGACAGTTAGAGATATAGACATTTAGATCATTAATCAAATAGATAGATAGATTGATAGTTTAATAGATGAATAAAGTCATAGAAAGATAGAAAGAAAGACATATAGATAGATAGACTAATTGATTGATTGATTGACAGATAAACTGATAGATAGATATAACATAATTAGATGGATAGGTTAAAATAGAGTAAAATGAAAAATAAATAGATATTCAGGTAGCCAAGTAGATAGAAACATAAATAGAAACATATACAAATATATAGAGCCCCAAATAAATAGATAAGCAGATAGATAGATATATATGTAGAAAGTTTGATAGATATATATATATATATATATAGGTAGATATATACACAGGTAGATATATACATATACAGATAGACACCTAGACCTAGAGAGAATTAGACACATATACACATAGACTCATAGACACATATACATTTAGACACATAGAGACATAGATACATAGACACCTAGACACATTGTCACAATGACATTGACATATAGATAGGTACCAAGAGAGACAGATAGACAGATACATAAATAGCCATATATACAGATAGATATATAAAAAATAGTCAGATAGATAGATAAACAAAAATATAAATAGATAGATAGATATATAGATACACATATTTTCATATAGCCAGATAAATATATAGATATATAGATATACAGATTGATAGATAAACCAAAAGGTAGATAGATTGATAGACAAATATACATAAAGAGAGATATATTGATAGATAGATAAATAGTTGAACATATAAAAAGATAGAAAGATAAAAAGATAGATAGCTAGAGGGATAGACAAATAGTTATTTAGAGAGATACACAGTTAGAAAAATAGATAGATATCTAGATAGATAGATAGACAAATAAATATTTTGCAAATAGAAAGATTGATAGATAGACAGATAGATAGATAGATAGATAGATAGACAGATAGATTGATACACATAAATAGAAAGACAAATTAATAGATACTCATATATATAGTTATACATATAGACAAATACATAATTAAATAGAAAGACTGATAAACAAATAAATATATAGATAAATAGATAGATAGACATATCAAAAGATAGTAAGATATACAAATAGACAAATAGAAATATAGTGAGATAGAGAGATAGACATAAAAACTAGTAGAGAAATAGTCATATATAGATAAAAAAGAAATATAAATTGACAGATAGAAAGATAGACAAATTGAAAGTTAGAGAGATAAATAGATAATCATATAGATATATATAGATAGATAGATAGATAGATAGATAGATAGATAGATAGATACATATTTACATAGACAGAATGATAAATAGACCAAGAGATAGATATATAGATAGATACACACATACATAGCTATACATATAGATCGATAGATGGATTGATAGATAAACAAATATAGAGATAGATAAATAGATAGATAGATCGATATAGAGATAGATAGATAGTTAGTTAGATAGAAACTTAAATAGATAGATAGATAGACAGATAGACTATTATATACATAGACACATAGATAAATAGATATATAGACAGTTAGATAGACATACAGACAGACAGATAGACAGACAGACAGACAGATCGATACATAGATATATATATATATATATACATAGAGATAAAGAAATAGAAAGATAACTAGATAAATAGATAGATAATAAAAATAAACAAAAGACAAATTGATATATAGATAGATAGATAGATAGATATGTAGATAGATAGATAAATAGATACAAAAATAGGCATATAGATAGATAGCAGATAGATAGATAGAAAGATTGGCATATAGATAAAATAATAAATAGATAGATAGAAAAATTAATTGTTGATAGATTGGTAGATAAATAGATAAATAGATTGATAGAAAAATAGATATATAATTAGATAATTAGACATATTAACATATAGATAGCTAGATAGATAGATAGACTATTAAACAAATAGATAGATAAATCAATTTATAGATTGATAGTAAAACTTATAGATAGATATCAAAAAAGCAAATATGAGGATAAGCAGATAAAAATATAGATAGTTTAACATATATATATATATATAGACATATAGTCAGATAGATACATAGATATAAAGATATGTAGCTAGATAGATAGATAGATAGTTAGATAGATAAATCATCTAATTGATAAATGGGAAGATAGACAAATAGATAGATAGATAGATTGATTGATTAATAGATAGTTAGATAAATAAATAGATAGACAGATAGAAAGATTGATAGATAGTAGGATAGATAAATAGATAGATAGATAGATTGATTAGCATATATATAAATTAGCAGATAGATAGATATCCATTTTGACAAATAGAGACATAGGTAGATAGACAAATAAATAGATAGTTAGTTAGATAAATAGACATATATATAGATAAAAAAGTAGAAAGAAAGATTGATTGATTGATTGATAAATAGATAGACAAATATCCTAATAAAAATATATATACAAAGATAGATTGATAGATAGATAGATAGATATAGAGGATTATAAACAAATAGATAGATAGACTGATAGTTTGATTGATAGTTATAAAGTTAGATATATATATAGTTAGACAAATAGATATATTGAAAAATAGATAAAAAGATAGAGAGATAGCCATAGAGATAGAAAAATAGATTGATTTATACACATATAGACAAATATAATGATAGACATATAGATAAATAGATAGATAGATACATAGATTGATAAATAGACAAATAGAAAGATGAATATATAGATAGATTAATAAATCAATAGATTATTAAGAAAGATAGACTGATCAACAAATATGTAGATTGGTAGATGAGTAGAAAGGCAGATATATAGATAGACAAATAGTTAGATAGATAGATAGATAGACAGATAGACAGATAGATGGATAAATTGATAAGAGAAAGATATATGGATAGATAAATAAAATACATAGATTTACTAATAGACTGATAGTTCTATTGATAGTTAAATAGTCAAATAGTTAGGAAAATAAATATATAGACAAATAGACAAATAAACACATAAATAAATACACAAATAGATATAAAGATAGGTAGAGAGATAGATGGGTTGATAGATAGATGGGTAGATAGATAGATAGATAAACAGATAAACAAATAGACATATAAACATATAGACAAATAAAAAATTTTATTGATAGACAAATAGATAGACATATATATAGTTAGTTAGATAGATAGATAGATATATAGATAGATAGATAGATATACAAATAGATATATAATTAGAAAGTTAGACATAATAACATATAGATAGCTAGATAGATAGATAGACTGTTAAAAAATAGACAGATAGATAGATTTATAGAATGACAAAAAACATATATATAGATAGACAAAAAAGTAAATTGGAGGATAAGCATATAAAGATATAGATAGTTTGATATATATATATATATATAGACATATAGTCTTATAGATAGATTGAAAGATAGTCAGATAGATAGATAGATAATCATATAGATAGATATACAAATAGATAATTGGGAAGATAGATAGATAAACAAATATATTGATAGAGAGAGAGATTGATAGATGAATAGATAAATAAATAAATAGATAGATAGTAAGATAGACATTTAGATAGATAGAAAGATAATTATATAAATTGACAGATAGATAGAATTCCAAATAGACAAATAGACAAATCACTAGATATACACTTAGACAAATAGATAGATAGAGATAGTTAAACAGATAGATAGATAGATAGACAGACAGATAGTAGATAGATAAATAACCTGATAAAAAGACATATAAAAATGTAGATAGATAGATACACAAATAGATATATAGAAAGATTGAAAGATAAATAAATAGGCTGATAAGTAGATAGGCAGAAAGATAGATATATAGATTGACATATAGATAGATAGTCTGATAGAGAAATTGATAGATAGCTAGATAGATAATTAGATAGATAGATGGATTCATAGAAAGTTAAATATAATGATAGATATACTAATAGTCTAATTAATAGTTAAAGAGTTAGAAAGTTAGATAGTTATACAAATAGATATATTAGATAGATAGATAGCTATATAGATTGGAAAATAGATAGATAAGTTGATGGATAGATAGACAAATATAATTATAGACATATAGACAGAGAAATAGATAATTAGATAGATAGATAGATTCATAGAAAGTTAAATATAATGATAGATATACTAATAGTCTAATTAATAGTTAAAGATTTAGAAAGTTAGATAGTTATACAAATAGATATATTAGATAGATAGATAGATAGCTATACAGATTGGCAAATAGATAGATAAGTTGATGGATAAATAGCCAAATATAATTATAGACATATAGACAGAGAAATAGATAATTAGATAGATAGATAGAAAGATAAATAGACTAATAGAAAGTGAAAGAGATAGATAGAAAGATAGATAGATAGACAAATAAAAAAAAATAAAGTTAGTTAGATAAAAAAATAAGTAGATAGGGAGATGGATATAAATGCAGATATACATATAGACAAATAGTAATATATATAGATAGATAGATCGATCGATTGATAATCAAAAAAATAGATAGATAGATATATATATATATATAGCTAGTAAGATAGATAGATAGATAGACAGACAAATAAATAGATAGATAGGAAGATAGATATAATGATAGATAAATAGATATACAAATAGAGTGATAGTTCGATTGAAAGCTAAATTAATAGATAGTTAGTAAAATAGATATATAGACAAATAGACAGATAGACATATAGGCAAATATGAAAATAGATAGAGAAATAGGTAGACAGATAGATAGGTAGATAGATAGCAAATAGATAGATATGTAGATAAAAAGATATATATATATATATATATATATATATTAACTAAAAGACTAATGACATAAACAAAATTAGATAGTTAGAAAGATATACAGATAGAAAGATATATAGTTATACAATTACAAAGATATAAAAATAGGTAATTAGAGATTCAGACAAATAGACAAATAAACAAATAGAAAAATAGATATATATATATATATATATATATATATATATATATATAGACATGAAGATAGATAGATAGTTAAATAGATAGATAATTTGACAAATAGAGAGAAAAATACATAGATAGATAGAAAGATAGACAAATAGATAGATAGATAGATAGATAGACATATAGATAGACAGAAAGATAGATACATAGATAGATAGATAGATAGATAAAAAGATATATAGGTAGATAGACAAATAGAAAAATAGATTTTTATATAGATATATAGATATGTAGAAATATAAGCAGATATAAAGATAGACAAATAGTTAGATAAATAGATTTACAGATCTTCTATTAGGTAAATAGACAGATAGATATCATTACAAAAAAATTTCAAATAACTTGGAAAAATTCCCTTGCTAAATAGGATTTTTCTGTTGCTAAAACAGAATAACGATGGATTAATGACTGAAGTTTAACAAAACTAATGTGCTCATCGCAAAAAATTAATGTTCGAAAAATTTCTATCAAAAAATTTTTAACGACGTAAAATTCTTTAGCTAAATTTATTTTTTCCATTGCTAATTTTGATCATATTTTAGATTTACATAAATGTCCCTAGCTAAATTACAGAGGGAAAAATCCTTAGCTATATTCATTCTAAAATTATTTTTACTATTTTATTTTTTTACAAAAAAATTGATTACATATTTTTAAGTTTTTATATTAAATTAAATAAAAAACATAAACTATAAAGCATAATTTATAGTTAACAAAAAGTAAAAGCAGTTAATAAATTTTTCTAATACTATATATTATATTGTTAAAACAAAAACATAACAAAATTCTATACATCTTCATCAATACATCTAACGACATTGCATAAAGTATAATCTGCTCATGAAATTGACGTTCCTTTCATTCCCCCAGCTAAACTGGTCACCACTAAAGGAATCATAGCCATATTTCTGTATCATAGCTTCCTACGATAAAAAAAACAAAAAAATAATGACCCACCTCAAGTCTCAACATTGTTAATTTATTGCTGAAAATTTTAATATGATCCACCTCGGCACGAACATGAGCCATCGTATTGAACATGAATGCTTTGAAAAATGAAGAGCCCAAATTGGAGTGATCATTAGCTTCTGCCAGCAGAATCCTTCCTTTAATTATTTTTTTAAAAAAAAATGCAAACCAAAACTATTATTTTTAACTTTAATAAGAAGCACATGCAAAGCATGCCTAAAAAGCAAGAGTATACACTCATATATTTTAAAATTATTAGATATGATAATTTTAATAAGAACTAGACATTTTCTAGATCCTCAAACCTCTGAACACAGCTTTCTACCATCATTTCAACAAATCAAACCTAAGAATGGATGTAGTGAGACTAATGTTAGGTGGAAATCCTACGCAAATAAGATCATGGATCAAGTTAGGTCATTAAAAGTAACCCTACATTTCTATTGGTGTCTATTATATATAACTACATTTACAACATGTATAACTACATGCTTTAGAAACTTAATATCCATTCATATCATTCATCTCATTCATACATGTTTTTTTTTGGATATTGTATTAATCTTTATCATTTTCCCATTTATTTTAAGAACTTAAATTTAATTTTTTCAAACTTAAATGTATTTTTATTGTATTTTTATATGTTTTTATTAATCATTTTGCTTTAATATGTTTAGGGTTTGTATTTTTGTTTCATTTAATATCATTTAACTAAAATTAATTTCTAATAAATATTCATTTGTTAAAATTCATGTTGTAAATTTCAAAACAAATAACAATATGTCTGTGTAATAAATATTATAAAAATTTTTAAAATATATATGTTTTTTAGTTTCAATTTACAAAGATAAAAATTTAAAAATAAAATTTATTTACAAAATAAAATTTGCACCTCATAATATGCAATATTTTATATTTATTATAAATAAATAATGTTTGAAATGTATATATTAATTACAAAAAAAAAATTGTCAAGTATTCAATTTGAAAAAAAAATTTAAAATAATTATTTAAAAAAATAAATTCATATATTAATATGGTCATTTATATATTTTGAATAAAATAAAGATAATTATTATTTGTAGAAAAATTTACTCATATATTTATATGGTAATATGTTTTGTTTGAACATAATTAAAGAAATAATAGATTTTTTACAAAATATTAAAAGCATGTATTTATATGCACTATATTATATTTATTTGAATATTAAAGTTTCTAAAAATTTATTAATAACAATAAATAATAGGTAAAAATTTATCATAGACATTAATATTTTAATAAAATAATTATATAGAAAAACAAAAGAAATATTATCTATTTATGAACTATATTTTCATTTTTAACATAATTGTAAAAACAAAATAATTTACAAATATGTCAACTTCATTTATTTATATGAGTATAATGATAGTTATTTTAATATAAATATTAAAAAACAACTATTTGAATAAAATAGAAGCTCATATATATAATTCATAATTTCATTTTACACATTAATATGCTCCACACACACACACACATTCATACACACACACACACACAAATATTTGTTTTAAATATAAATAATTTACAATATTTTATAAATTGTGTACAATATATAATATTTTATTTTAATTAAATTTTTTAATCAAAAAATTATAAATACGCTACACACACACACACACACATATAATAGTTTCATGTGTAACTTTAAAAATACATAATATATATCGGTATAGGTGTATGTTTGTGTGGGTGTACAATAGTATATGCATGCATACAAATATATACACACTACTTTGAAAATGTAGATACATGTGTGAATATATGCAAAAGTACAAAAATGTGTATGTTGATATATAATGTATAGTAATGTATATGGATGTATAAATGTGTGTGTGTAGGGTAGTGTATATGCACATATATATTTATGCATATATATGTAAATATCAACATTAATTTTGCTAAGAAAAATAATTGAGCACATAAATATAAACAAGTTCAACAAATTCGTGAGAGCATGAGCAAAAAGTGACATTATTGCAATATACTACTAATCTCCCATCTATAATACTTTGCCTCAAATTTTGATCAGAGTACTACTTGCAATAATAAAGTTCATTCAATACTACATACCATGGAGTTATATTTTAATTCAATATTATAATTTGTTCAAATAAAAAATGTATCTAATATCTTCTTCAATAACTCTTCTATCTTTTTTTTCAAGTCTTGATAAGCTATTTTTAATTTTGATTATATGTACATTTCTTATCTAATATTTCTAGTTCAAACTATTGTAATAGTAAAATTCATTCTCTATAGTGTTGAAATTCAAGTGGGCATTTGAGAGCGTGTTGTTACCATAGTATATGATAACTATTTATAAATATTTGTATAAATATATAAAACACTTCATAATTATATTTAACTATATTTGTAACTATGTAAACTATTTTTATAACTATATTAATAACTATATATAACTATTTTTTAACTATATAATATTATATAACTCTATGTGTAATTCTATATAACTATATTTTTAATAAATTATATCATATATTTAATAATTTATAACTATATATAATTGTATTTTACTAAATGTATAACTATAAAAATGTTATATATAACTATATCTTTAACTATATACATATTTATAACTATATATGCATTACTATATATAAATATTGGTATAACTATGTAATATTCTATATAATTAAATATAACTATATTTGTATCTATGTATACATGTATGTATTCATATAATTAAATATATTTATTTATTTATAACTTTGTATATATTTATGTATAACTACTTTTATCTACTTGTATTAATATATCTATATATAATTATATGTTTTACTATATAACTCTATTTTTAATTACATATACTATAGGTATAAGAACATATAGAGTTTGACCTCACTCTCTGGTGACTATCTCTTGAGGTATATTGATTTTGTTTCTTTCACTCATTAGATCTCTTTACTGCCATATGACAAATGAATTGAGATTTAGTGGAAGAAATGAGGTTGATGTTCACAAAGCTATTCAGTAGGATATTTTCCAACAAGGAGATGCGGATTTTGATGCAAGGTCTTGATGCTGGCAGGTAAGACAATCTTTCTGTATAAGTTGAAGCTTGGTGAAATTTTCACTACACTTCCTACTATTGTCTTCAAATTATAGACTATTGAATGCAAAAACATCAATTTCACTGTGTGGGATGTCGGGGGTCAAGACAAGATTCACCTTTTTTGGAGGGATTATTTCTAAAATACCCAATGTTTCATATTTGAGGTGGACATCAATGACAAAAATTATTTTGTTGAAGCCAGAGATGAGTTACATAGGTTGCTAAACAAGGAAAAGCTTCGAGATGTAGTTTTGCTGGTGTTTGCCAATAAGCAAGATCTTTTCAATGCTATGAATGCAGCTGAAATTAGTGACAAGCTAAGACTTCACTCTCTTTTCCAATGCCATTTATACATTTATAGCTCCTGTGCTACCTCTGGCGATGGCCTCTATGAGGGTCTTGATTGGCTTTCCAATTACATTGTTAACAAGTCATAAATAATTTTAGTAGGATGAGACAAACTTTGTTGACATATCTGGATGTGGATCTAATCTTTGCCTACTTTGTCTGAATTTTGTTCTATTATGTGGATGACATCATCTATTTCTAGGGGGATTCAAATTATTTTTATATTTGTATATTGCATGCCTGAAATACAAGACCTCATTTACTTTGCACTAATCTATTGTAAGCTGAGCTTTTTTGTTTTCTGTTCTGAGTCTTTTTGCCATTGGATCCAAAAGGTATAAGAACATATAACTATAAATAATTGTCTTTGACTAAATGTATAACTATAAAATAATATACATAACTAAAATTTAAAAATATAATTAACAACATATATTTAATATACATTTTTAAATTTTAGTATATAAAAATGTATTTTACTATATATATACCTATAGATAACTATATGTATACATATATAAAATTAAATGAAAAAATATATATACCTCCATGTATAAATATAAGTATAACTATATGTGTAAGTATATGTATAACCACATATAACTATATTTATAATTACATGTGTAACAACATACAACATCATTTTAACTATATGTGTATAACTATATATAAATATTTGTATAACTATATATAAATATTTGTATAACTATATAACACTCTATATAATTAAATATAACTATATTAGTAACTATGTATACTTATATGTAAATTTATATATTTGTTTATAACTTTATATATTTATGTCTAACTATTGGTATGAATATATCTATATAACTCTATATGTTTAACTATAAAAAAAAATTTACAGCTATATTTACTATATGTATAATAACATATAACTATAAATAATTATATCTTATTATATGTATAACTTTTAAAGCTTTATACATAACTTAATTTAAATATATAATTTACAACTTATATTTAATATACATTTGTATATATTTGTATATAAAAATGTATTTTATTATATCTATACATATACATAACTATATGTATAATTATATAAAATTATAAATATAAATATATATATATACCTACATGTATAAATATAAGTATAACTATATGTGTAACTATATGTATAACCACATGTAACTATATTTATATTTACATGTATAACAACATACACCATTATGTTTAACTATATGTGTATAAATATATATAGATATTTGTATAAATATATACAAATATTTGTATAATTATATAACACTTTATATAATTAAATATAACTATATTTGTAACTTTGTATACATATATGTAAATCTATATATTTGTTTATGACTTTGTATACATTTATGTATAATTACTTATAATTACTTGGAGCTATGGATCAATGCAAAATAGCCTCAGAAATCAAGTATGATTTGGATGATTAGCTTATCATACACTACTTTCTTTTTCCATTGTAAAACTAATGAATGGTGATAAAATATTATTAAAATTTTAAACTTGTAATCATATCACAATGTTCCTATAATAATGAGAAGAATATAAGCTCCAATTTATTTAACAATTTACATCCTCAGTTCATTGGGTACACTAGGGAAAGCTACATGAGTTGGTAATGAATCATACAAATCTCACTGAGTTTGATGTTGCTTAAAATTCAGAATTGGAGCTATGGATCAATGCAAACCAGCCCCAAAATCAGGTATGATATTGATGATAGCCGTCACAAACTGCTTTCTTTTTCCTTATTAAACTAATGAATGTTGAAAATATGATCATAAAATTTGAAACTTGTAATCATATTAGGTTCGCTATTATGTTTCTTTCAAGGCTAATTTATAAACTTCTATAGACTATTATGCATATCTATTTAATATTGCTTATCATCTAGTCTGTGCTTTGCTTATTCACTTGATATCTACCTGAAAACATCCTTTGAGTAGCCAAGTAATTTTACACGTGGAACTTGATTGAGTATATATGTATATGTACACTGTAGTGTATATTTACATATATTATATGTACATATACATATATACTGGTATATATGTATAAGTATTTACCATGTATATATGTACATACTTGTACATATATACTCTGTAGTGTAAATGTACATACATGTACAATATACTATAGTGTATATGTATAAATGTATATATTTACATATACACTGCAGTGTATATGTACATTTACTGAGTATATATGTACATATAAATACTTGTACATGTATATCAGTATATATGTACATATACATATATACTAGTGTATACATATATACTCTTATATATGTATATGTACTTATATATCAGTATATATATACATATATACTATAGTATATATGTACAAATATATTACAGTATTATATATTTATGACATTAAGATTTGCAAAATCATGACATAGTTTTTAGTGATGTAGAATTTAGCATGGTTTGTATTAAATCAAAATTTTGCAATGTTCATAGTAAACTAAAACTCTTCATCTATTATATCTGCTACTAAACTATATGTGTATACCTATATATAAATATTTTTATAACTATATAAACTCTATATAATTAAATATAAGTACATTTGTAATTATGTATACATATATGTATATATATATGTAAATCTATATATTTGTTTTTAACTTTGTATATATTTATGTACAACTATATATAACTTCTTGTATGAATATATCTATATATAACTATATGTTTAACTATATATAACTATTTATAACTATATATACTATATGTATAATAACATATAAATATAAATAATTGTATCTTATTATATGTATAACTATAAAAACTTTTTACATTTAGATTAGGGATTAATCAGCTATAAGAATAAAAAAGTAAAATTTATGATTAATTAAAAAATTTATTTAAATATTAAGAAAATAAGTATTTTTGTTTAATGAAATTATGATTATGAAGTATCTGAAGATGATAACTTTTTAATTCAAATAAGATAGATATAAGTTATCGGTTGGTTTGTCGAATATGTGTCTTTATAACCTATTAAAAATACTTAGACATCAATTATTATTTTACTTTTTTTAGAGGACATGAAGAATCTAGATGCATTGAGTTTACATAAATTATATAAAATTTTTTTATGATATCTAAAATGTCTCGTGATTAGCTGATCTTTACTGTGTTTAGTGTATATTAAAATCTATCATATTAATGATTGTGAATATTATTTTAGATAGGAAAATCAAATTATAATTAATATTATTGAAAATTTGTTATGATAGAAAGATTAATATAATACATAAATGAGTCTTGAAAATCAAATTCATACATTACAAAAAAATACATATGATGATGTATATGATAAAATTTAAAGTTGTACAGATCATAACATTTAGATTGAAAATGATGTTATAATTTTTATCATTTTATGACTTAATGATTTGTAATATTTTTTATGTTTTTGTTTTATTTTGAAAGATTATGTACCATATTTTATTTTAATAAGTATTAATTATAATTTTAATTTAAATAATTTTTTTAATGTTTTTTTTAATTCATAATTATAAATTTTTTATATACTAGGTATGTGTGTATATATTTTGTATTTACATTATGTATACATGTATCTACACAATAATTTCTATCTATATACAATGTGTATATGTATATATTCAATATGAGTGTATATACACATTGTATGTACATTCTATATACATTATGTATGTATTTTGTATATTATAATACACAATAATTATATTATGTTTATATATAAATACACATAACAATTAACACATCTATGGTATGTATAATATATTGATATAATACTGCCATCATGCTCAACACTTGCTGTCTGCACACACTATCCAGGAGACATGGCCTATAGTCGTCCAGGGTCCAGGGCCTGGGCCCTTGTGATGTGGACCAGGTGCCATGGACAGGCCCAGATTAGGGCATGCTTGGCTCTCCTTGTTCAGACCCAGGCTATTCTGGGTTGGGCACATGTCGGGTCAGACAATAACCATTCTCATCACAATTGTTGGCAAATATTTTCATGAGAACTATCTGGAGTATCTTAATTTCTTTTTTTTATGATGTTTGAGGTGATGAATATATATAATATTCATTATATTTATTGCACAATTTTAATTTATCTATTTTTATTTCACTTGTATCTAGTCTATGTAGTGTAGTGCTTATATTGATGGCATGCTCCAACCACTTTTACTTTTGTTCTTTAAAAAAACATTAGGTGTCTGAGGCAGTCTCCAAAATGTTAGCTGAAATGATGGTGGTGATGGTGGTATTATCACTTTTATTTCTCCCATTTTATATCATGTTCAATAATACAAATACATGCGTTTAGGTGCCTGATTCTTAATGTAACCAAACCTATAAAAGAGACAAAGTACAATTCTACACAGAAGAAGAAATACATGATGAAAATTTATCTTTGAGATCATGTTAGATTTATAAGATAGAAAGCATGTTGTGATTGAATTAGCATCAAGGACATTGGAGATTGTATTATTTTGTTTTGTCACGTGTTATTTTTTTGTTATGTTTTGGAAGATAAAAATTATATTTATCTGGAGATTACTGTTCTGATTTTCACTGGGCGACTTTTTTTATTTTCTATTTGTCAATTAGTTTTCATAAAGTCTGAAGCCTGTGCAATTTGTTAATGATACTAGGTTTCTACTTACCATGTAGAGTTGCATGTTCTGGCAATGCAATACAGGGCCTCATGTGCTAGCTCTTGTGGTGTGCTGATCTTTCTTTTCTATCATGTGGTGCATTACATGCAATGTATATGTACAAGTATATACGTATAAATATACTTGGTATATACAAATGTATTTAATGAGTATATATGGAGGTATATAATGAGAATGTACATATGTGGGTGCATATATTTATTTGTAGACATGTATATATTGTCATACATATACGCCCATTCACACACACACACACACACACACACATGTTTGAATATATAATTGCTCAGGCTGGTCTGGTCATCATCATGCATTGCTTACCGATGCAGGTCATAAAAGTCATGAATATTAAACCTTTCCCAATCTATGGAATGAAGATATTTATTATCTAGTTCAGCCTGGCAGACATAGGTTGGTATTAAATCTTTTAGTAATTGTGTAGATTTGCAATTATCACATGGTACAAAGCGTATGTATGAGAAAATAAGTTTTCTTACTGTAGGCACTACAATGATTGGTTATAATTGTACAATGTCTTAGGATAATGATAATGATGCTCATGTAGTGTCGTGTAATTTTATTACATCTCACAAAACTATATTCAATTGGAAGGAAAAATGTATCATTACATGATTTTTACAGGCCACAATTTCCAAGAGGAATATCAGGTACTGTTAAGGGAGAAGCAGCTCACTGCCATGTTAAAAACTCACTCAATCTCAAAATAAGTGGTTGGTAGAGAAGTTTATCAATCGAGCATCATCGCCGGCCTCACTTTTTTTATTAGTGGAAGCAGCGGCAGCGGCAGTGATAGTAGTAGTAGTACAGTGGCAGCGGCAGTGATAGTAGTAGTAGTACAGTGGCAATGGCAGCGGCACCAGCAGCAACAGTAGGGATGGCAGCAGCATCAGCGGCGGCGACTGTAGTAGGGGCAGTGAAACCAGTAATGGCAGCAACAGTAGCGGCAGTAGTAGCAGTAGGTGCAGTAGTAGCTATAGCATTGGCGGCTACAGTAGTGGCGGTGGCAGCAGCAGCAGCAAGAGTAATAGTAGCAGTGGTGGCAGCGGCAGTAGCAGTAGCAAATGCTGAATATACGTACGTATATACGCATATATATTACAACAGTATTTGTACATATAATACTATAGTATTATATGTAGATATATACTGAGTATATACGTGCACAGTATATATGTACATATAATACTACAGTAATATATGATCATATACACTATAGTATATATGACATATATACTACAGTATTATATATTTATCAAAACATAACTTTTTTATTTGTTTTTTTTTGATTTTATTCACTGATTTAAATTTCGTACAGATATGGTACCTCATTTATCTCCATTTGAAGTTTGTATAAGTGAGGGATTTTTTATTAGACATGATGCACCGCGACTTGAACAGCTTTGTACAGTAGAAAGATGGTGATTAGAGGAGATGAGGAAGAGAAAGCAACATCAATGCACCGATAAATTATACTTTATGCACTATTAGTAGATACATTGATGAATAAGATGTAATGAAATTTTGTTATGTCTTTGTTTTAATTATGTAAGACAAGGGTTGCTTAGATTGTAGTTATTCAAAATTATTATTCTAATAATTTATTCATCATTTTGTGTTGCACATTAGCATGGTGGAGTGCTCCATTTTTCTAGGTTCAAGTTTCTTATTTATTTGTTAATGATTACTACTATAGATAATCAGTCTCTATTTCATCTACCAGTTCTTTGTTAGCTTGTCAACTCGGTCATGGCGGGGCAGAGCAACCCCCTTATAATCCTTGGGACTGAAAGAGAGTTTTGGTTGCGGGGAGGCAAGATGCAAACTTTGATGCCCAAAGCTTGGCTCGTGGCTCGTCTTCCAGGTTTTTCTCTAATAATTTTCAGAGATATTTTCTAAAATTTAAATGATCTTCGTATTTCATATTTATGTTGATAGCGAAGTTTTCTCTCATATTTATAAAGTATAAATGAGATTATACTAATTTGTTGCAGTTTTGTGTCATCTTTGTGAAGTATAAATGGGATAATACTAATTTGTTGTAGTTTTGTGTCATATGAGGTTATGTGAGTATATATATGTACATATAATACTACAGTATATACGTACATATATATTGTAATATATACTGCATATATACTGAGTATATATGTACGTATATATCGAGTATATATGTACGTATATACTAACTATATATCTACGTATATATCGAATACATATATACTCAATATATACGTGCATATATACTCAGTATATACGTGCATATATACTTGGTATATATGTATGTATAAACTTAGTATATACGTACTATAAACTCGATATATACATACATATATAATTGGTACCTACGTAAGTATATACTCGATATATACATACATATATACTCAGTATATACACACATATATGCTGTAGTATATAAGTACATATATACTAAGTTTATACATACATATATACTATAGTATATATGTATGTATATACTATAGTATATGTACATATAATACTGCAGTATTATATGTAAATATATACTTAGTATATATGTATATTTATACTCAGTATTTACGTGCATATAAACTTTATATATACATGCATATATACTTAGTATATACTCGGTATATACATACTATATACTAGGTATATACATACTATATACTGAGTACATACATACGTATATACTGAGTACATACATACATATATACTCGGTAAAACTGTACTATATACTTGGTATATACGTACTATATACTACGTATATACGTACTTTATACTCGGTATAAACATACTATATACTCTATATATATGTATTATATACTCTGTATATATATAAATATATACTTGGTATATACGTACGTAGTATATACGTACATATATACTTAGTATATATGCACTTATATACTACAGTATATGTACATATAATACTGTAGTATTATATGTACATATACTATTCTAGTATTAAATGTATGTATATATCGAGTATATATGTACTCAGTATATATGTACATATAATACTGTAGTATATATGTAGATATATTATAGTAATATATGTAACGAGTGAAATGTTTGTATATATGTACATATATACTCAAGTATTATATATTTATCAAAACATAATTTTTTTTATTTATATATTTTGATTTTATTGGCTTGTTTAAATTTCGAATAGATATGGTACCGCATTGTTCCCCATATGAAGCTTATATAAGTGAAAAGATTTTTCAATAGACATGATGAACCATGACTCGGACAGCTTTGTCATAGTAGAAAGATGGTGATCAAAGAAGCAGAGAGAAAGAAAGCTATGTCAATGCACGGATAGATTATATTTTATGCATTGTCGATATATACATTTATGAATAAAATGAAATACAATGTTGTTATGTTTTTGTTTGATTTATGTAAATTATTGAATCAGAATAATTAATTAAATGATTTTATTTTTTGTTAATTATAAATTATTGTTTATAGTTTCAGTTTTAATTCAATTTAATATAAAAATATTAAATTATTTAATTAAATATTTTGAAAAATAAAAAAATTATGAAAATAGTTTCGGAATGAAAATAGCTAGGGAATTTTCTATTGATTAATTAGCTAGGGAATTTTCCCTTCCTAATTTAGCTAGAAAATTTTCCTTTGCTAATTTAGCTAGAAAAATTATTATTTTAGCTAGAGATATTATCGTCACTAAAACTTTAGCTAGGTACTATTTCCCTCGCTAACTTTTAGTGAGCACTTTAGATTAGGAAAGCTTCTGTCATCATATAAGTTTAGCGATGGAAAAGCCCCAGTTAGCTAGGGAATTTTCCGTTGCTAATTTAGCTAGGGAATTTTCACTTACTAATTTAGCTAGAAAACATACTATTTTAGCTAGGGATATTTCCGTCACTAAAGTTTTAGCTAGGTACTCTTTCCCTAGCCACTTTTTAGCGATGAGCACTTTAGATTGGGATGGTTTCGTCATTAATCCATCGCTATATCCCATTTATCGACGAAAAATATCCATTTAGCTAGGGAAATGTCCCTGGCTATATGGGATTTTTCTTGTGGTGATAATATTTTTGGCACTTTTGTATCATTTCTTATATTTAAATAGACATCATTTTATGATTATTATATTTATTTAGATCTGTGCAAATATTAGATTAATACCTAGAGTGATATATTCTATGGAACACTACTCTAAATTATTCCAAGTCAAGTATTAATATTCAAGGGTAATATTAATACATTAAGACTAAAATGAAGGTTTACTAATAAAGATATTAATTTAACACTTGAGTATTTGTTGGAGAACATATACTAAACTGGCCTGCTTTGATAATGTTTCTTGGATTGTTATATAAGTGTCATATACATTCTCATAGTGAATATTAGAATGAATTATCCATTGACATGAAGTCACTACAATTTTCTACATAAGGAGTTGTATACTTTAATTTCAGTAAATGCCACTTATAACAAGGATTGTCATAGGGTTGTTTACAAAGTATACAATTAATTGTTTAGAGGAATGTGATTTATGTAGATGGAATTTGTCCATTCTATATAACAACAATGATATCAGTTGGCTCCTTGATAGAGTAGGACTGCTAAAATACATGACCATGCTGAAATAAGTCAATATGAGATTATAGCTTATTTGTTTAAGTCACTTTACTTAAAGATCAAGAAACATATAGATTGATGTGCGAATGTTACATTTTAGAAATGTGTGTAATTATTGACACATCCTTTTAGTAAACTGCACATCCTTTTAGAAAATTGTGTTAAAAAAAACCATAAGGTTTTATAAAATGGGAGTGTTAAAACAAGAGAAATAACAAAGAAACATCTATGTGGATACCGCTAGAGGCACGGACTTTTGACCGTGATAGGTTTCAACTGAACCATTCAGAATCGAAAGTATTTTTTCCTACACTACAATAAGAAACATCCTTGTACTTTGTTTAATTATATTCACCTGGATCATTAGTTGGTTCCTAGTCCTAAACAAGATTCAGATATGAAATTTACTGGAACCATAACAAGATATACATATAGAAAGAAAGAAAGTTAGATAGATAGATAGATATATAGATAGATGGATGGATATAAAGATAGATATATAGACATATAAATAGGTAGATAAATAAGTAGATAGGTATATAGGTAGATAGGTAGATAGACAAATAAATAAATAGATAGATATATAGATAAATAAATAGACAGGCATATAGGTCAATATTCATATATATATATAAATATAATGATAGATAAACAAGTAGAAAGATCAATATTTAGATAGAAAGATAGATAGAAAGATAGAAAAATTGACAGATAAACAAATAGATAGATGGACAAATAAACAAATAGATAGATAGAAAGATAAATAAATAGACACATAGATATATCGATGGATAGATAGATAAACATATAGATAGATAGTGAAAAAAATATATAGAGATATAGACAGATAGACAGACAGATAGATAGATATATAGATAGTTAGATAAATAGATAGACAAATAGAAATATTGATAGTTAAACAGATAGATAGACATATAGAAAGAAAGATAGATAGATAAATAAACAAATTGATATATAGACTAATAAAGTGATAGATAGATCAACAAATAGATAGATAGAAAGGCAGACAGATAGATTGATTAATTGACATATAGACAAATATGTAGAAAGATATTAAAAAGATAGATAGAAAGCTATATAGATAGCCAGATAGATAAATAGATATTTAGATATAAAGATAGATTGATATACAAAAAGAGAGATAGATAGATATATAGAAAGATAGATGGACAGATAGATAGATAGATATATAGATAGGCAGATAGACAAATAGGGAGATAGAGAGAGACAAATATACAAATCAATAGAGAGGTATATAGGTAGATATAAAAATAGATAGATATACAAATAGTAAGATTAGTAGATAGGTAGATAGGAAAATAGATTGATAGATAGATAGATAGATAGTTAGTTAGTTAGATAGACAAATAGACAAATAAATAGATTGACAAATAGATATTTAGATAGATAGATAGATATATAGATAGGCAAATAGATAGAAAGATAGATAGACATATAGACAAATAGATACATAGATAGATAAACTTATAGACTGATAGAATAATAGACTAATAGATAGAAGGATAGTTAGATAGATAGATTGATTGATTGATAAATAAATAGATAGATAAACACATAGTTATACAGTTAGATAGATAGATAGACAAATAAATAGATAAAAAGATAGACATATAGATAGATAGACAAATGGACAAATATTACCTATAAGCTGATAGGCAGATAGATAAATGAATAGATAGAAAGATAAGATAGATAGATAGATAGTCATATAGACATATAAACAAATAGATAGATATGCAGATAGATAGATAAATAAATACATAGAAAAATAGATAGTCAGATAGATTGATAGATATATATATATATAGATATATAGGCTAATAGATTGATAGATATAAAAATTTATTGATATGAAGATAGTTAGATAGTTAGATAGATATCGTGTTAAATAGATAATTAGTTAGATAGATTGATGGTTAGATAGTTAGATAGATTGATAGATTAATCGATAAATGCATAGACAGACAGACAGATAGATAGATAGACATATAGAAATTTACACGTATAGATAGATAGACATATAAATAGATAAATAGATAGACAGATAAATTGATAAATAGATCGACAGAGAGATATATAAACACATTGAAATATAGATTGATAAATAGACAGATAGATAGATATATAGACAAATAGATTTATAGATAGATATATATACATATAGACATATATATATATATATACAGATTGATAAACATATAAACAAATAAAAATATATACATATAAATAGATAGACAGATAGATAGATAAACATATAAACAAATAAATATATATAAAGATAGATAGAAAGACACATAATTAATAGAAACATAGATAGATAGATTAATAGTTTGATAAATTGATTGATAGATAGGCAGATAGATAAATAGATAGATAAATAGATAGAGAGAAAGAGAGATTGGTAGATTGTATATACATAGATAAATAGATAGGCCAATAGAGTGAAAGTTGATATATTGATAGAAAGATAGACATATACACAGAAAGACAGATAGATATATCGAATAACAAATTGACAGATTGATAGATAGTAAGATAGATATAAAAATATATAAATATGCATATTAATAGACAGAAATATAAATATTTAGATGGATAGATAGACAAATAGTCAAATATATAAAAAGAAAGATAGACAAATATATAGATATATAGGCAAATAGATAGATAGATTGTTAGGCAAATAGATAGATAGAATGACAGACAAATAGGTAGATAGGTAGATAGAAGGATAGAAAGATATATATATATATAGTAAGATAGATAATTAGATTGGAAAATAAATAGATTAGCAAATAGATAGATACACATATAAACATGTAGAAAGATAGATAGATGAGCTGATAGATAGAAACATAGTTAGATAATTAGAAAAATAGGTAGATAGACAGATAGAAAGATAAATATTTATTTAGATAGGTAGATAGACAAATAGGCAAATATATAGAAAGAAAGATAGACAAATCGATAGATAGATAGGCAAATAGAATGATAGAAAGATAGGAAAATAGATAGACAGAGAGATAGGCAAATAGCTAGATAGATTGCTAGATAAATAGGTAGATAGGTAGATAGATAGATAGATAGATAGAGAGATGGACAGATAGATAGATATATAGTTAGATATATAATTAAATAGATAAATAAATAGATTGGCAGATAGACAGAAACACATATAAACATATAGATAGATAGATTGATTGATTGATAGAAACATAGGTAGATATTTTGATAGATAGAAATATAGGTAGACATATAGACAGAAAGATAGATAAATATATAGATAGATAGATAGATATATAGATAGATAAATAGAAATATTGACAAATAGATAGATAGACCGAAAGAGAGAGAGAAAGATTGATAGATAGATAGATACAAAGACATATAGATAGATTGATTTCTACATAAATAGATAGACAAATATATAGATAAAGAGATAGATAGATATATAGATATATAGATAGTTTGATAAATAGATAGATATATGATAGATAGACACATATATTGATAGATAGTTAGATATATATATATATTGATAAAAAGATAGGCAGATATAGTGATAAACAATTTGACAAATAGATAGATAGATAGAAATATTTATAGTTTGATTGACAGATAAATAGATAGATAGATAGATAGATAAATAGTTAGACAAACATATGGATAGATAGATAGACATATAAAAAGGTAGATAGATAGACAAATAGACATATTGACATATATAGAGATGAATAGACAAAAATATAAACTATTACATATAAAGATATATAAATAGATAAAGATATATAGGTTTACAAATAGATATATATATATATATAGCTAGACAAATAGATTGATATACAGATAGATAGATGGACCCATAGATAGATAGATAGACTGATAGTTAGATAGATAGATAGAGAGATAAAGAAATAGATAAATAGAAAGATAGACATATAGATAGATAGATAGATAGATTGATTGATTGATTTATAGAAAGATTGATTATTAGATTGATAGATAGACAAATAGATAGATAGTTAGATACATATATAGATAGAAAGATACACTACAAAAAAAATATTGATTTAGCTAGGAAATTTTAGCTAGGGATTAATCCCTAGCTAAATTGTAAGAGATTTGCTAGGGATTAGCAAGAGATTTATGTTTTTCATTAAAATAAAAATTTGCAACGAATTAGCAATAGATTAGAGATGGATTAGCGATGGAATCATTTCGTAAATTCTGCATCAGAAAAAAGTGTTGAATTTAGTAATAGATTAGCAATGGAATATTTTCATAAATTCCGCTCAAGAAAAGTGGGAAATATAGCGATGGAATTAGCGATGAAATTTCCCTAGCTAATAAAATCTGGAATTTAGCGATGGATTTTGTGATAGAATTTCTCTAGCTAATTAAATCTAGAATTTAGTGATAGATTTAACAACAGAATTTTTCCTTCCTAATAAAATCTTGATTTTGGCGATGGATTTAGCAACGGAATTTCCCTAGCTAATAAAATCTGGATTTTAGCAATGAATTTAGCGATAGAAATTTCCTACCTAATAAAATTCTTAATTTAGCGACGGATTTAACCTTAGAATTTTCTATCTAATAAATTCTAGAAATTAGCAACCAATTTAGCAATGAAATTTTCCTAGCTAATAAAATTTAGAAATTAGCGATGGATTTAATAATGGAATTTTTCTAACTAATAAAATCTAGAAATTAGCGACAGAATTCCTCTAGCTATTAAAATCTGGAATTTAGCTATCCATTTAGTAATAGAATTTTTATAGCAAATTACATCCGTAAGATATCGAAAGATTTCATCTACGGAGTTCCCTAGCTAATTGCACACTAAACATACTGATGCCTTTTAGTGACGTAATTTCCCTAGCTAATTACATCCCGAAAATATTGCTGCATGGTTTAGCAATGAAATTTCCATTTCTAATTACATACTTAATATAGCGATGGATTTTACCGACGGAACTTTCCTAGCCAATTACTTCTTGAATATAGTGACTGATTTTAGTGATGTAACTTCACTAATTAATAAAATCTAAATTATATCGATGGATTTAGCAAGGAAACTTCTCTAGCTAATTAAATCTGGAATATGCTAACGGATTTAGTGACTGAACTTCCCTAGCTAATTAAATCCAAAACATAGTGATGAAATTTTCCTAGCCAATATTTAATTATTAAATTTTTGTAATTTATTATTAATCTTAATATTTTATTTAATTCTGTTTTTTAAATTATGTTAATGGTCTATAGATGAGCGATCCTTGAGAGTTACATTCTCCTCATAAAATTATAAAAAAATGATATTATAAATAAATAATTTTAAAAATATAAAAATACAAAAAAATTATTTTAATAAAGACTAACATATCTATTTGTATGATGTATTAATTTTTTAAAAAAGTACACATAAAATTTTTCTAAAATTTATAATTAAGAAACATAAAAATTTGTATTAAAGTTATATTAAAATATTAATTCAATAAGTATAATCATTTATTTCGATATTTTAAAAATTAAATCAACATACTTTAAAATTTTTATTAATATAAATGTAAATTAATTCATTGTATGATAAAATATATAATATTTTCAAAAATATCTGAATTGACGAATAAACTAGTAAATATTATTATGATTATTAGTATAAAAAAATTATATGATTATAGGAAACATTTAAAAAATATAATTAATACAAAATTTAAAATTTTTGAAATATAATAAAAATATACATGTTTTCATTAAAGTTAAAAGAAAATAAATTAATATTTAAAATAAATATTTATAAGTTTGCCCCTACTAAAATTTATAAGAATTAAATAATTAAGTAATTTTTTTTCTATTAGCTTTTAACATTTGATCTTTATTAAAATAATTAATATAACTTTTTTTTATTATCTTATTACTTTAAGTAATTAATTGAATTTTAAAAATTATAATGGTATCAAATAATATGAAATTTTATTCAATTAAAAATAATTACATATTATCTTCTTAAAAATTAATATGATGAATTCTTAAAAATTTATAACCATAAAATATAATTTTTTATATATTTTTTAACATAAAAAGTATTTTATAACACTTATGAGTATGACTAGGAGACAAATCATCTTTTCATGTATGCCTTATTATATGAAATTTATTAATTTTGTAGCTATTTGATATTTTTTTTATAAGGCTAAACATATATTTTATTAAATTGTTTATATATTTATTATTTAATTAATATTATAATAAAAAATTGTAAGGTGTATATTTTTGATTTATACCTTACTACGTGCACATTAATTTATTTGAAAAAATTTTGATAGTAAATAAAATAAATGAGTCTTTTTGTATTTTATATATATATATATATATATATATATATATATTATTAATTTAATGTTTTTATAATTAAAAATAAAAATATTTTGGAAATATATATAATTTGTTTATTTTGGAAATATATTTAATGTTTATTTTGTCAAGACTAAGTCCCCCATCTTTCTCTCGACATTTTCAAAGAATAAGCTTCGCAACTCCTCTGCAATCCTCCATCCTTCTATTGATACCAACGCAACATAAACATATTTGAATTAAGCTATAATTTGTTATTGATTTGATGTAATTTTTCTACCCTAATTCTTCATCGATTACCTTAATGCGTATTGATTTTATTAATTTTTTTTCCAAAATTCTTTTTCTTTAATCATATACATTAATTTAATTATACTTATTGTGATGCATACCTAATGCATTTATGTTGTGTTGGGCAGTAGGTATGCTAATATAAACTTAATTTATTTATACTTTTTTTAATACATATTCTGTTAATTTAATTATACTTTTTTTAAATACATATTCTGTTAATTTAATTATACTTGGATTGCTTATATAAACTTAATCGTATATAACTCAAAATGGGTGTTTGGTGATGGGCAGTGTGTATATAGCACATAAATATATAAGTGTATTTTATTATATTTATAACTATAAAAATAGTTTACATAAACATAACTATATATAAATATAAAAACATATATTTAATATATATATATATATATATATATATATATATATATATATCTATCATAATTTTATATATGATACATTCAATATACATGTCGTGTATTTCAGATATAATTAGTATTATACATATAACATTATATACATATTTTACACAAATAAAGATATATTGACTTTATGATAGGATTTTAATAATGTATATTTGAAATTTGTAAGTCATAATTATAAAATACACGTCTAATAAATTTGCATTATGAAAATATCTATTATTCCATAATACCTTGCCTACCCTATAAGTATAATTATATTAATATCTGTAGACTATATTTTATACATGGCTTTATGTATAAGGAAAAACACTCTTATAAAAATGTAAGAGTATTTAATATTTATAAATTTAAAGTATAGTCACATTAATATCTGTTAATGTCAAATTAATATATGTAAATATTTATTGACCAGTTTTCAATTAGTTCAAATAAAGATGTAATAGGCTTTATGTATATTGATACTAATTTACAAGACATTTAAATACATTTATATATTTGACTATATTTTAATTACTATGTATAATTAAATGCCGCATAGGCTCCTTTATAAATACCCTAGCATTGATTATCAATATGATTCATATTGTATTAAAATATATAAGATATCTATTTCATCTGACATACATTATTTCCTACATGAATTGATGGCGATGACTTTTTGATGGGTTTGATAAGTTCCACCTATATGGATGAGTAGATCTCACATATTTTATCACCACTATAGCCATTAACTCATAAATTGTATACCCATGGACTTGATACTATTTACTTATTGTAAGCTAACCATTGAATTGTTTACTTGAGTAAACACTATAAACTATTTACTTATTGTAAGCTTAGATAATGAAGAAACTTTGATAATTAATCCAAATAATCAATATCTATAAAATGATAATCCAGATTCATAGAGTTAACTTTATTACTTGTTAAACTCATATACTTGTGATATATTTTACCGTGCTATAAAATAGCTAACATTTACATTGATTTTTGTAGTGTCTTATCTTTCTAAAATTTCAATACTTAATGGTCTTTGAGCTATTATATTTACAATGATTCTTAGATTTAGACCTCTTGTTTTTTTTGATTTGCTTTGACATTTTCTCTTGGTTGAATTTCTTACAATTAACTTTGTATATAATTCTAAAGAGATTGATATTTCACTTGTCTATCTCTGCTGAATCTCCTTGCTTAGAATTAGATCATGAACATCATCAAATTTCAATTTATTAGTTCTTGATGAACAATGCACAACTATAATTGTAATACATTAATTTTTGATAGAGAACACAAAGTATCAATACACATACTTCATCATTGACTTCAATTCCAAACAAACTTAATTGGATTGTTATTGTGTTTACTTCATTGAGTTGTTGGGTCACTGATGTGCTTTCAGTCAAATTCAGATTAAAAAAACACTTCATCATGTGCACTTTTGTAGCATCAATTAGTTTTCGTATATACTAGCAAGAGCCATTGTAATCCTTACTATGCTCTTCTCATTTTTTCAATTGAAAGTGTAAGTTGGTAAGATATCATATTTCAGATGAATTCAAGTGCTACTATGTGCTCTTCTTTCTTCATAGACTCTATCATCTTCCACAGAAGGTGTTGATATAGATTTTTCTAGTATATATAATCTTCGATCTATATTTTATAGAATCCAAATTTTGTTCCATAAATTTTTTTTTATTTTAACTTTTCCTTCATATGTAGTCATTACTATCTACAAAATATGAATTCTTCTAGACAATTCTTGCAAAACACTATGTATGAGAATTGAGAATACTTCTTTTGACATGTTGATATTGTCTGCAAAATTTTTACTATTTATTAAATTCATTATTATCATCAATAGTAACTTCGCCCAATGGTGCATCATAATGCACAACATAAACCTCCAATACCAATTGTTGAGAATAACATGATTTCCTATTTGTTAGATAGACATTTAGATAAACTGACAAATATAAAGGTAAACATATAAAATGATTGATAGATAGATGATATATATATATATATAAAGATTGACAAATAGGCTCATAAATATAAAGACAGTTAGATAGTTAGAAAGATAGAAAATTAGAAAGAAGATATATAGATTAATTGATAAATATAATAGTTATAAAGTTACATAGATATATAGATTGTCATATAAACATTTCGACATAAAATAGATAGATAGACGGATAAACAAATAGAAAAAGATATAGATAAATATATAGATAGATACATAGATCTTCAAATAGATAGAAAGATAGATTGATAGTCAGATTGATAGATAGACTAATAGACTAATAAACTGATAGACTGATACATTGATGGAGAGATAGATAGATAGATAGACAGATAGTGAGATAGATAAATTAATAATCAGAAAGACAAATAGATAGATAGGTAGGTAGAAAGCTATATAGATAGATAGATAGATAGACAGATAAATAGATGTATATAAAGATAGATAGATAAATAGATAGCTATATTATAGATAGACAGATAGATAAATTAATTAATAGAAAAATAGATAGATAGATTGATTAATAGATAAATAGATAGATATAAAGATAGATAGATAGACATTTAGAAAGGTATGTAGATAGAGAGATAAATAGTCGTATATATTGCCAGATATATACATAGATTATTAGACTGATAGATAGACAAATAGATATAAACATAGATAGATAGATATAAAGAGAGATTAATATACATATTTATCGAAAGATAGATAGACATATTGATAGATAGATAGATTTATTGATTTATTTATAGATTGATATACAATTTTTATTGACAGAATGATTGAAAATTTGATAAAGAGATTGATAGACTAATTGATAGACAAATTGATAGACATAATGATAGATAGATAAATAAACAGACAAACTGATTGAGAGATAGATACATACATACAAAGATAAGATAGATAGATAAATAGATAGACAGACTGATTGATTAAGTGATATATAGATAGATAGATATACAGATAAATAGACAGACAAACAGAAAGATAGATAGATAGACAGATTTATCGATAGATAGTTAGATAAACAAATATATAAATAAATAGATAGATAGATATATAGATAGACAAATAGATAGACAAATAGATAGACATATAATAAGACAAATAGATAAATACATAGATAGATAGATAGATATATATATATATATATATGATAGATAGATAGATTGATAGATTGATTGATTGACATATAGATATATAGATAGATAATTAGATAGATACATAGATAGATAGATATATAGATAGTTAAATAGATAGACATATAGTTAGATAGATTGATAGACACATAGATATATAGATATATATATATATATATATATATATATATATATATATACAAATAGATAGATAGATAAATAGATTGATTGATTGACAAATAGATATATAGATAGATAAATAGATAGATAGATAGATAGAGACATAGATAAAAAAATTGATAGATATATTGATTGATAGATAGATAGATAGATAAATAGATATAAAGATTAATAGATAGTTAGATAGAAAGATAGATAGATAAATAGATATATTGATAAATATATAGTCAAATAGATAGACTTATAAATTGATAGATAGATAGATATATAGACATATATATTGAGAGATAGATTGACAGATAGATAGGTTGATAGATAGACAGAAAGATAGATATATAGATAAGTAGATATATAGATAAAGAAATAGACATATAAATAGATAGATAGATATATTGATATGTAGATAGATTGATAGATATATAGATAGAAAGATAGATAGAATGATAGACATATAGATAGACAGATTAATAAACAAAATAATAGATAGATAAATAGATTGATTGATATATAGATTTAAAGAAGATTTATAGACAAATTGATAGAGAGAATGATAGACAGATTGAAAGACAAATTGAATGACAGATAGATAGATAGATTGGCAGATAGATAGACAAATTGATAGAGAGAATGATAGATAGATTGAAAGACAAATTGAATGACAGATAGATAGATAAATAGATTGGCAGATAGATAGACAAATTGATAAAATTATAGATAGACAGATAGATATACAGATAGATAGACAGATAGATCGACAGATAGAAAGATAGATATATAGAAATATTATTAGACAAATAGATTGACAGATAGATAGACATATAGATAGGTAAAAATATTTTCGGATATATTACTATAAATAGACAGAAAGATATACTAATAAATAAATAGATATATAGATACAAAGATAGATAGAAAGATAGATAGTCATTTAGATAGAAAGATAGATAGATAGATCGATCGATAGATACATAGATCAGATAGATAGATAGATAGATAAAAAATAGATACATAGATAGATAGACAGACAGATTGATTGATTGATATACAAATATATAGATAAATATAAACAAAGATTAATAGAAAAATAGACAGATAGATAGTTAGATTGACAATTTGTTTGAAAGTTAGATTGATAGATAGATTGGTATATAGTTTGATAGCCAAATTGATACACAGATTAATAGACAGATTGGTAAATATATTGAAAGATAGATATATTGATAGAATTATAAATAGATAGATTGACAGATAAATAGACATTTAGATAAATAAATAGATAGATAGATATATCGAAAATAAAAATATAGATAGATAGATAGATAGACAAATAGATAGACAAAAAGATAGAAAGAAAGAACGATAGATAGATACATAGATAAACATATAAATATACATATACATTGAAAGATAGATTGATAGATAAATAGTTAGCTAAATAGACATATAAACATATAGATAGATAGATAGATCAATTGATAGATAAATAAATAGATAGATAGTAATATGAAAATATAGACAAATAGACAAATAGATAGTTATATAGATAGATAGATTGATTGATTGATAGGCAGATAGATAGTCAAATGGACAAATAGACAGATAGTAATATTGAAATATAGATAGGTATATAGATAGATTGATAGATAGATACATAGTCAGATATACAAATAGACATATAGAAAAATAGACAGACAAACAGACAGATAGAAAGATAGGTAGATAAATAGAAAGATAAATAGATAGGTAGGTAGATAAATAGAAAGATAGATATATAGATATCCAGAAACATAGACATATAGATAGACAGATTAATAGACATAATAATAGACAGATTTATAGAAAGATTGATAGAGAGATTGATAGAAAGCTTGATAGACATATTTATAGATAGATTGATAGGTAGAATGTAAGACGGATTGAAAGACCAGTAGATAGAAAGATAGATAGTCAAATTGATAAAAAGATAGATAGACCAATAATATAGAGAAATAAATAGATAGATTATTAGTCAGATAGATTGATAGATTGATTGAGAGATAGATTGAAAAATAGATAGATAGATAGATAGATAGATAGATAAACATATATATAGTCATATAGATAGACATATAGATATATTGAAAGATAAATAGAATGATAGACGGATAAATATATTGATATATAGACTGAAAGATAGAAAGACACACAGATAGACAGATAAATAGATAGATAGATAAATAAAAAGATTGTTAGAATGATTGATAGATAGATAGATAGATAAAAAATATAGATAGATAGTTAGAAACATAGATAGCCAAATTGATAGGCAAATATATAAATAGATTTAAAATTAGATAAGCATATAGATAATTAGATTGATAATTAGATAGAACGATAGATTGAGAGACATATTTATAGCCAAATTGATTGCCAAATTGATAGCCAAATTGATAGACAGATTGATAGGCAAATTGGTATACAAATTGGTAGATAGATTGTTAGATATATTTCTATATAGATATATATACATATGGATAGTCATTTATATAGATAGAGAGACAGTTAGGTAAAATATAGATAGATAGATAGATAAATATACAGAAAGATAGACAGAAATATAGATAGAAAAATAGACCGATAGATAGATAGATAAAATGATAGAGATAAAGATTGACAAAAAAATAGACCAATAGATAGATAGATAAATAGATACATAGAAAGAAAGAAATATAGATAGATTGATTGATTGATAAATATATAGATAGATAGACAAGATAAAGATAGACAGATAGATAGATAGATAGATAGATAGACAAGATAAAGATAGACAGATAGATAGATAGAAAGATAGACAAGATAAAGATAGACAGATAGATATATAGACAGACAAAAAGACAAATAGATAGATAGACAAATAGGTTGACATATTGAAAGAAGTATAAATAGATGAATAAACTGATAGATAGACAAACATATAGATAAACATATAGATAGATAGATATACAAACTAGAAAAACAAATTGATAGACAGATAGATAGATAGATATATAGACAATTATAAAACATATAGACATATAGATAGATAGACAGATCTAAAGAAAGACAAATGGATAGTAAGATAGACATATAGATTGATAGGTAGATAGATAAAAGATCGATATACAAATATTTATATAGAAAGATAGATAGACAGATAGATAAATAAATAGTTAGAAAACTTGTTATACATATAGATAGATAGATAGATAGATAACAGACAGACAGACAGTTAGATAGATAGATAGATAAATTATTAGGTAGATAGATAGATAGATAGATAGATTGATTGATAAACAGATGGATAGACAGATAAATAAACATATAGATAGAAAGATACACAAATAGATATATAGACAGATAGATAGACTGATAGACAGATAGATAGACATAGATATAAAGAAATAGATATACAGCTAGATAGACAAACAAATAGATAAATAGATAGACAGAAATTCTATAGATAGATAGACTTATAAATAGATATATATATAGACAGATACATAGACATATATACATACAAATAGATAGTTAGATAGATAAAGTAATAGATAGAGAGATAGATTGATAGATAGAAAGATAGACAGATAGATAAACTGACAAATAGTTAGAGAAATAGACCGATAGATACATATATAGATAGATTGATAGACAGATAGACACATAGATAGATAGACAGATATACATATATACATTCAAATAGATAGTTAAATAGACAAATAGATAGATAGATAGTTAGATATATAGATAGAGAGACAAATATACTAATAAATAGATAGATAGGCTGATATATATATATATATATATATATATATATATATATATATATATAGTTTGAAAGATAGATTGATAGATAGAAGATAGATAGATAGACATAATGATACATAAATAGATAGATAGTCAAATACATAAATAGGTAGATATACAAATAGATAGAATGATCGATAGATAGATAGACTGATCAGATAGATATATAGATAGATAGATAGATTGATTGATTATTAAATAGATATATACATAGACTTAAAGATAGACAGATAGATAGATATATATATAGCTAGTCAGATTAATAGGCATAAGATAAACATATATATGATTGATAGATAGTCAGATACATAAATAGATAGCTTGATAGATAAATAGATAGATACGTAGATTGATTGATATATAGACAAATAGACAAATAGATAGATAGCCAATTAGATAGATAGATAGATAGATAGATAGATTAACAATTAATGAAACTTATATACAGATAGACAGATAGATAATTAGATAAATAGATACCTAGATAAACAAATAGATAACATACATATTGATTAACAAATATATAGACAAATAAATAGATAGAAAGATAAATACATATATAGATAGATATATAGATATATAGATATATAGAAAAATATGTAGATTATTAGACAAATAGATAGATAAATTGATTGAATGATAGTTATAGAGATATATAGATAGATATATAAATTGATTGATAGAAAGATAGATCGACAAATAAATCAGCAAATAGATAGATACAAAGATATAAATATAGATAGATATATAGACAAATAGATAGAAAGATAGATAGATAGATAGCTAGATAGACTGAGTGATAAACATAAAAATAGTAAGATAGATTGACTAATAGATAGGCAGATAGATAGATAGATAGATAGATAAACATATAAATAGATAGATAGAAATATATATAGATTTATAGATAGTTAGATAGATAGATAGATAGACAAATAGATACAAAGATATATAATTTGATTGATATATCGATTAATCGACATAATGATATGCATATTGATAGACAAATTGATTGGCAGATTGATATATAGATTGATAGACAAATAGTTAGATAGATTTATAGACAAATATATAGATAAATAGATAGAGAGATAGAAAGATAGACAAATAGATAGGTAGATAGTGAGATATGAATATTGAGAAATAGATAGATAGAAATATAGAAAATATATAGACAGATTGATTGATTGATTGATTGAAAGATATAGAAATTCATAAAAAATAGATAAATAGATAGTTAGATAGTTAGATTGAGAGATAGATAGAAATATAAATATATAGATATATTGACAGAGAAATAGAGAGGTAGGTATACTGACAGATACACAAATAGGTAGAAAGACATATATATAGATAGATAGATTGATAGACAGATAGATAAATAGACAAATTTACACACAAATAGACATATAGTTGGATAGATAGATAGACAGACACATATAAATAGATATATAATTAGTCAGGTTATTATATAGATAGATAGACATAAAGATTGAATTATTGATTTATTGATTGATAGATAGATAGACAGATTGATAATTTGATTAAGAACTAGATATAAAAAAAATGAATAGATAGATAGATAGATAAATAAATAGACAGATAGATAGACAACAAGATAGACAGACATACCGATAGACATACACATAGATATATAGATAGCTAGATATACAGATAAACAGACAGACAGATAGATAGATAGATAGACATATACATAGATAGATAAATAGAAAGATAGATAAATAGAAAAATACATAGATAGATAGATAGATAGAAAGGTAGATAATTTGATTAATAGAAAGATTGATAAACATATTAATATATAGATTGATAGATAAATTGATAGATAGATTGATATACAAATTGAAAGACAAATAAATAGACAGATTGATAGACATATATATAGATAAATTGATTGATAGACATATATATAGATAAATTGATTGATAGATAGACTTATAGATAGATAGACAGATAAATAGATAAATTATTAGACATTAAATAGATAAATTGATATATAGATAGATAAACAGATAAATATATATATATATATAAAAGATAGACAGATAGATATATAGATAGATTGATTGATTGATGGACTAAATACTTATTATAAATCTATATACGAAATAATTTACCATGCATGATCAATGTGCTTTGAGAATGCATGGTATTTAATAAAACACATTGAGAAATTTTGCATAATGTTGTTTCCCTACTTACAATAATGTATAGTCTACTTGGGTTCTTAGTCTTCTACACCCCCCATTTCTCTATCAAGTGTGCTTTGATTCTACATGCCAATATTAGATGGATATAATAAAGTCTTAGTGTAGTTATTTTTTTCAATAGTAGTATTAAACAAAAAATTAGTATTAGGCTTATTGAATTAAATAAAGCATCTACAATCTTAACAGAATAAAATTACTATTTAATTTATTGTATACCTAATTAAAGTCTAAAAAATATGATTATTTTAGAAAAAAAAACTAAACAAATTCATCATCATTCACCAACAAAAATTACAGTGTCAACAAACTATCAATATGAGCAATGACAACAAAATTAAAGGTTATGGTTAAGCTGTACCTTCTTATTTGAGAAAAAATTAAGATTTTCACACTATAACCACATAAACCTAATTAGTAGATAAATTTCCACAGGTTCTTTATATTCATCTTCTATACAAGACAAATATTCTAAAAGATAAAAAACCATATTTTAAAATATAAGATATAACTTGAATTTAAAAAATTACAATACCTTGCTCTTTTTCTCCTCTTGTTGTTATTTTCTGCGTCCTCTTTTACAATTCTTCTTCGAATTTCAAAGCTAGCACAATTTCTATTGATTTGAAATCCATTAAACCTTTTAAAAAAATCATTAAAATAAAAAAAAGTTCACACTACCAATTTATCATTAACATAGGACTCAACAAAAAAGCACCATTTAACTCATTACCAATTTTAAATTTGCAAAACTCATTACTAATTTATTATTAAATTATAATGAAAATAAACAAAAAACATGTAGAGAGAGAGAGAGAGATGTTCTTTGTTTGATATGGATCTTCAAAATGTTGTTGCGACGGTAATGTGTTCTTAGAGATGTTCTTTGTTTGATATAGTTCTTTGAAAGGATGCTGCGATGCCTATGCGTTCTAAGAGTAAAGGTTTTTTAGAAGTGAACTGACCTAATTATGTAGAGATGGCAAGAAGGGGGAGAGATGGGTTAGAGATAGAAAATATTAGAAAACAAAATTATTTTTTATTCAACCATTAATTATATTATTTACTAAATAAATAAATTTATAGTTAATAGTTTATGAAATTTTTATGGTTATTTTTTATATTAGTATTTAAAATTTAATCAAATCAATTTCAGAAATAAAAAAATTAATTTATTGTTATTTATTGAAAAACATATTATTTTAAATAACTATTGATAAATTGTATAAATGTATATCCATACAAAATTTATAACATCTCAATTAAATAAAAAATAAATAACAAAGTAAATAATGAATAAGTAACTTATCAATAATATTCAAACAACTAATAAAATATCTGACCATAAAAATAAAAATATATAATCTTAACATTATCCAAAAAAATAAAATTAAAAATTAATTACTTACAAATATAACTTACAAAAATAAGACTAAAAATAAATCTAAAAAAAAAGACAAAAGCAACCAAATTTCAATTTGTATATTGCTATAACAAATAATTTTAAATAATTTTTTAGTAGCTATTTCAATATTTTAAAAAAACAAGAAGAACATCTTAAGCAAATAATAATTTTCCATACTATGATTATTAACTTTTGAGTTAATAATCATACATCTAAGTAAAAAGATGACTTACGAAACTATAGTAAATAACAAATGAAAAGTATCAACAACAATTATTTTAAAAATATTTGCTTACTTCTTTAAAGTAAGCATCATGATAGAGGAGCTCTATGAAGACTCATAAATGACAATGATAATTGACTTGTCTCCCGCAATACCCAATAATACTCTCGGCCTCATTCATAGATAAAACTACTAATATTTCTCTATGATATATCATTTTTTCATATGATGTATACATTATAAAGATAATCTCTTGTGTATGCATGCAAGCATCATATTGCACATCACTATTCTCATAGTTGCACATTTATATTAAAGTTTAAACTTTTATATATAATGGCATATGATTATATAAATGTATAAGTGTATAGATATAATGTTGTGTTTAAAATATTTTCTTAAATGCTACATATATATATATGTAACATTTTTATAAATATTATATAGTATATATATCACAATTATATAAACATTATAAATATTATATATTTATATAAAATTTATATGTTATATAAATATTTATAAAAATGTATAAATATTGGATATGTTATATAAATGTTATATAAACTATTATATAAATGGATAGTATTATGTAAATGTTGTATAAATATTTATAAACATTATACATATTTATAAATATTTATATATAACATTATTTGTTTATATAAACATATCAATGTTTATATATAATGTTATACATTTATATATATTTAAGTATAAACATTTATATATAATATCATGTGATTATATAAATGTTTAAATGTTTATATATAATGTTATGTGTTTATAATATTTATATAAATATTATAATTCTACATATTGGGCATACTATTTTCCAAAATAGTATACCTCTGGCTCTCATGCTATAGTTTTTTTGAAAATATATTTTATTGTTTCTTTTTCATTTTTTTTTCAAAACATGAAATATACAGGAGGAATAAAAGTAATTTTTGTGTTTATTAGAATGTATAAATCTTTTATTTTCATGTATATTTTAATATGAATATTTACTTATTTAGGTACTTTTAAAAAAATATTATTCTAATTCACCATAACATTATTTTTCCTATGTCTAATAACATCCAACAACAATAAAAAATATTTTCATACAATATTCAACTAGCAAAAAAAAGAATTTACTAATCAGCATCACCATTAGTAGCTCGTATTTTATATTTAATTTAGGAAGGTTATTTATTTAAATGAAAAAAATTAATTTTTTCCTTAATTATATCAAAATTAAGGAGGTTGTGAAAAAAAACATGAACAATATCAAATTTAATGAATTTGATTTTATCATGATTATACAATATCAACAATTTCTTTCACTAATTATGAAATATTCTTGATTATATGAGCATTCTAATTTGAGGTGGATATAAGTTTTAAGAAAAAGATTAATAATGTTTATGATTTTTTAAATATAATCTTTAAATATTATCTCTTGATAAAATAAAAATTTATTATATTTTAACATTACACAAAGTCAACTTGAAAATTTAAGTTTCACACCCTGAGTAGCTATTCACTTGCAAACTAAGCAACAAAGATCTAGGTTTAGTATTTTCAGCCTACTAAATCAATGTGAGCAACCAAACTTTCTGAGATATTAGTTTTGCCTATCTTAATTGCCAATTAAACTCACTGAGTTAAAACTTCCATCACTTGTAAACTCTTTTGAATCATACACCAGAAAATATATGATTTTCTTTTAATAAAATTATTCATGAATAAATAAAACATATTATGTTAGACTATTATTTACATAATAAGATTTAATAAAATACTGACATTTCATCCTATGCATTATCTGTGATCGGCTATCATTCTTATTATGATGTATGTATGCCAACTTGAAAGGAAGTTGAGTTTACCGATAAATTGTTTTTCATGGTTTATGGTGTTGTACATAATGGTTCACCTATCTATTTCCAATTTTTAAATATCTATAACCTAATTAATGCATATTTTATTTAAAATATTTACATTCAAACATGTTGTACAACTAATAATGCTTGTACCATTTACCATGGAAAAATACATTGTTGCTGTGAGCCCAGCACCAACACCCTTAACTTCCTGTATTACAAAAGTAATATCATCAAATCAAACTTCAGTTTTAAAAATGAAAGGCAGAAAAAATGTAGACACTTAATAACACTAACCTTGGTCAAAAGAAAAGTTGCCTATGAAGCAAATGCAAAAAATATTAGGTGTAGTGAATAAACTAATAGTTTCAAAGGATATAGAAAAATTGAACAAATTTGGTATCCTTGTATAATAAGTAATCAACATCTAATTGTAACATAAAAAGAATAAAATTAATAAAGGATATCTTAGAGTCTCCTAGTAGATATATGATTGATATACATTAAGAAAATTGCTGAGCAGTAGATTCCAAGGACTTACTTCAATTTTGTCCTGGATATTTAAGTCAATCCAGAGTATATAGTTCCTCATATCGCCTGCCCAAGTGGATACCTAATTTTAATAAATTGTAAGAATAGTTAGCTTAAACTTTTCATAAAAATCCATGGAAAAAAATTTATCTTGTGCGAGATTTATTTAAATTACCAAGTTCGATCATCAAACCAATTGAAAAAATTATATATTCCATTCTTAGTGAAAAATTAAAAGCATGGACCAAATAACGCAACAAATGATAACACAAAATGTGGTCTTCAAATTGAAAAAATACCGATTAGGTTATGTATCATGATAATACATGTTTCAGAAAATATAGAAAAAAGATGAATCGAAAAGGAAAGAACACCAATCAGAATTAGAATGATGAAGCATAACACATTGCCAAAAGTATTCTATTTGTAGATTGCCTACTTGATGCTATTTTGCTAAGCCACCAATTAGGTTATAGTTCATGTTTAACTTCTTTTAATTTTAAAATATTAATATGTATGTATGTATTTATTATTTATTTATAATTTTAAGATTGCATATTTTATTTAAATTTAATATTATTTTATATTTTATTTTTAATTTACTATAATAATTTTTAATTTACTATAATAATTTACTATGCTTTACTTCTAATAAATTTTCGTAGAGGCAAAAATAAAATTTGAATTAAAATCAATTTAGGGTAAGTTTGGTAGTGATTTTTAAAAATGTTAATAGGGTTAAAAATAATTTTAAGTGTGTTTAGGAAAAAAAATATCATTAGTACTATTTAAAAAAACTTTTTTAAACCCTAAAAAAACAACTAAAGTATTCTTTTAATAAGCACATTGAAATATTATTTTTATAACTTATCAAATGTTTTTAAATGTAATTAAAGCATCAATATATTTATCCTTAAATATCAATATATTTTATTTTAAATTTAATAAAAAATATGATTTTTTATTATTCAAATATTTCAAATCTTTTAGTAATAATTTTTTTAAAATATTCCAAAAATCATTACATTTTTTTAAGTTTTATTAATATAAATATTTAGTTGACTATTTGTTAATTCAAATTTTTTGTAAATACTTTTTTTATTATCAGACAAATAATAATTTTAGGTTTATATTAATAAAAATGTTTCAGTATGTTAATTTATTAATTCAAATATTTTAAAAAATGTTTATAATTATAGAATTAATTATTTAATGTACTTATTAATACAAATATTTGTATATCTTTATTAATTAATTCAAATAATATTTTATATTATTTTTAAAATTTTATAATCATTAAAATAGTTATTTGTCTTTCTTAATATAAATTTTTATTAATATCTATATATATTAGAAATTATTTATTTATACTATCCTATTTTTATAATTATATGAGGAGAAGGCATCTTTCAAAGATCAATCATTCATAGACCATGACAAATATTTAATATACAAAAATACATCACATATAAAAACAAATAATTTATAAAACAAAAAAAATTATTCAGTATAGATTAACGACGAAAATAAACCCGAGCTAAATAGCTAGGAAAAATCCCTATCTAATTGCATATATTTTGTGAAAATTATAATTTAAGGAATAATCACTTGCAATTAATATATAATTGTAAAAATATTTTTCCAGATAATGATTTAACGAGGTATTTTTTCTAGAACAAATTTGCTAGGGAGAATCCATTTCTAAAGTCGTCGTTAAATTTGCTGCCAATCTTTGCTGCAAAACAATGATAATATTAGAGAAAGAAATTTTTAAATCAAAATTTTCCATCTTTAATCCATCACAATCCATCACAAAATTGTTATTCAATGTGAAATCAAACATATCTTGCGTTTCACAAGTTATTCCTTCGTAAATTAGCTAGGGATTTTTTTCCCTTGCTAAATTTCCATAGGTAAATAGATAATTTCTTGTACTGTAGATAGATAGATTGATTGTGAGTTAGATATATAGAGAGATAGATATATAGACAGATAGATAGGCAAATAAATAGACTATAGATAGACAAATAGAAAGATAGATAGATATACATATAGAAAGATAGATAGACAAATAGTTATATAGAGAGATAGATAGTAAAATAGATAGACAAGTAGATAGACAAATAGATAGGCATACATATAGACAGATAGAAAGATAGGCATATAGATAGATAGATAGATAGATAGACAAAGCGATGGACACATAGAGATATAGGCAAATAGACTTATAGATAGATAGATAGGCAGATAATTAGATAAATAGACAGATAGATAGAAAGACAAATAGATAGATAGATAGATAGACAAATAGATATATAGACATTAAGATAGACATATAGATAGATAGACAAATAGATACATAGATAAATATATAAATAGATAGATACACAGATAGATAGATAGACAAATAGATAGGCAAATTGAATGACAAATAGACATATAGATTAACAGACATATAGATAAACTAATAGATAGCTAGATTGTTAGATAGTTAAAAAGATAGAAATAATGAAAGATAGACAAATAAATGAACATATAGAAATACAAATAGAAAGAGCGATAGATTAATAGATAGATAGATGGATAAATAGATGGATAGATTGATATATAGATATTAGATAGATAGATAGATAGATTGATATATAGAGAGTTAGATTAATGGATAGATAGATGGATAAAAAGATAGATAGATAAAAGGATAGATAGTTAGACATAATGAATGATTGGTAGACCGATATATATATATATATATATGGATAGAATGATAGATATATGGGTGGATAGATAGATGGAAAAATAGATAGACAGACATATATATAGATAGATAGACAAATCAATAGATAGATAGATAGACATATAGATACATAGATTGATAGATAGGTAGATAAGTGACAACATTAAAGATAGACAAATAGATAGATAGAAAGATAGATTGATTGATAGACAGATTGATAGATAGATCGATAGATAAATAGATAGAAAGATATATAGACATATAGATAGACAGATATCGACATATAGACAGACAAATAGATATATAGATAGATATACTTATACATATATAGATATTTAAAAAGATTGATAGATTATTAACTAGATATATTGACAAATAGATAGAAAGACAAATAGATAAACATATAGATATACAAAAAGTTAGAAAGATATATAGACTTATAGATGGTCAAATTGATATATATATATATATATATATACAAATAGATAAACAGATATCGACATATAAATAGACAAATAGATAAATATATAGATAGATATACTTATTCATAGATAGATAGATAAAAAGATCTATTTATAGATAGACAAATCGATAGAAAGATAGATATATATACTTCTTATCTATTTATCTATTTAAATAGATAGACAAGTAGATAGAAAGTTATATAGACTTATAGATGGTATAGACAAATCGATAGAAAGATAGATATATATACTTCTTATCTATTTATCTATTTAAATAGATAGACAAGTAGATAGAAAGTTATATAGACTTATAGATGGTAAATAGATATATATATATATACACACACACACACACACACACACACACACATATATAAATATACACAAATAGATAGACAAATATAGACATATTGATAGATAAATAGATAGACAGACAAATAGATAGACAGACAAATAGATAGATAGATAGATTGATATACAAATAGATAGATAGATAGACAAATAGATAGATATAAAGATAGATTGACAATAATAAAAACATTTAAATAAACAAATAAATAGAGAAATATATAGAAAGATAGATACAAAGATAGATAGATAGATAGACAAATATATAGCTATATTGATAAATTGATAGATAACTAAATAAAATGATAGATAAATAGACAGGTATATAGATATATAGATAAATAGATTGATAGATAGGTAAATAGACAGAAAGATACATTTTCAGGCAGATGGATAGATAGATAGATTTATAGACGTATATATATATATATACACACACATATAGATAGAGAAATAGATAAATTGATAGATAGATAAATAGATTAATAGATATAAGATAGACAGACAGATAGATATATAGATAAATAGATAAATATATAGATATATAGATAGATAGACATATAGATAAATAAATATATAGACAAATATATTTATAGATAGAATGATAGATAAAAAGATAAATAGATAGATAGATAGAAAGATAGACAGTCAGCTAGATAGTTATATAGACATATTGATATAATGAAAGATAGATAGACAAATAAATAGACAGATTAATAGATAGATAGATATTTAGACTAATAGATAAACAAATAGATAGACAGATAAATAGGTAGTTAGATATAAAGATAGATAGATAAAAAGATTGACAGATAGATAAATAAATAGATAGATAAATAGATAGACAGATAATTAGACATATAGATAGATAGATAAATAGATAGAAAGTTACACTTATAGATAGATAGCTAGAAAAAATAGATAGACAACTTGTTAGACAAATATATAGATAGATAAATAAAATGATATATAGATAGACAGATAGATATATATATATATATATAGACAGATAGATAGACAAATTTAAAGGTAGATAGATAGATACATACAAGATAGATAGATACAAGATAGATAGAAAGTTAGATAAACAAATAGATAGACATATAGATAGACATATAGATAGATTGATATATAGTTAGATAGATAGATATATTGACACATATATAGATAGATAGAAAGATAGATAGATTTGTAGATATATAGACAAATAAATAGACATATAGATAAACAAATAGATAGAGCTATAAAATGGGTTGGGCTGGGCTCGGGCCCAGCATGACATGCTATAGTGGCGTGCCTCGGCCCGACATGATATGCTATGGTGACGTGTCTGGATCAATAGGGCGTGCTACAGTTACATGCCCCAGCCTATCATGTCGAGCCTGACATGTGAACATGGTATGCATTACAATGTGCCGAACATGATCAATAAGTTTCTATGCTCGACAAGCAAAGCTCACTGAGCCTCGAAAGGGTGAAGATGCCCCGTATTATGGTGGCGTGCCACCAAAACCCTAATTTTTTTTTAAAATTAAGGTTTTGTCTTACATGAACCGGGCCGAATCTAGTTGTTTTCATGTAGTGGTCCCATGCTATGCAGCCATAGTATAGTAACCATGCTAGGCTAGGCATGACATGGTTACTATACCATGTCATATCTTGCCCACCATAGTAAACATGCCATGTCAGATAGACAACTAGATAGGCAAATAGATAGAAAGAAAGATAGATAGAAATATAGATAAATAGATATATAGATAGATAAATAGATAGATAGATATATGGATAGATAGATAGATAGATATTTCGATAGATAGATAGAAAGTTAAATAGATAGAAAATAGTTAGCTAGACAGATAGATAGAAAAATAGACATATAGATAGACAAATAGAAATATAGTTAGATAGATAGGCAGATAAACAGATAGATAGACAAATAGATAGACAGTTAAATAGAGCATTAGGTAGACAGATAGATAAATATATAGATAGGTAGATAGAAAGATAGAAAGATGGAAAGAAAGATAAATAGACAAATAGATAGTCAGATAGATTGATAGGTAGAAAGATATACAGATATATAAACAAATAGTTACAATACAAGAAAAGGTCTATTTAGCTAGGAATATTTTGCTATCAATTAATCCTAGCTTAATAGTGAGAGATTATCTAGGGAATAGCAAAATATTTTTGATTTTACATTGAAATAAAAATTTGTGATGGAATAGCGATGGATTAGTTATCTAAATGGTCGATTGAAATTTTTCGTCGCTATTTTTTTCATAAAATTTCCATGCAATAAAAGCAAGAAATTTAGCTCCAGATTTAACAGCAAATGTTTCCTAACTAATTCTATCCAGAGATAATCCATCACTAATTTTTTCGTAGATTCCACGATTTGTAAAGCAGGAAATTTAGCAATAGATTTAGTAATGGATTCTCTCTAACTAGACACAATCCATCACTAAATAATTATCTAGATATATTCTTTCAAGATTTTATATATAATTGGAAGTAATTATTCCTTAAATATTTATTTTCTCAAAATACATGCATTTAGTAATGGATTTTTCCCTAATTATTTGGCCTAGTGATAATTTTCATTGCTAATTTTTAATAATTTAATTTTTTTAGCATTATTTATTTTAATATTTTATGTAATTTTCTATATTAAAAGTATCCCATGGTCTATAGATGAGTGATCATTGAAAGACACAATCTCTTTATATAATTATAAAAATATGATATATAAATTAAAAATTTCATATATATATATATATATATATAAAGATGAATATAAATTTATATTAAATAAGACTAAAATAATTATTATTTTGGTTATAAATTACTTAAAAAATTATACAAAATATTTTTCTGAAATTTTTAATTCTGATATTTTAATATGTGAATAAAAAACATTATATAATTTATTATATAATTATAATAATTTTAAAAATATTATAATTAATAAATAAACATAAATAAAAATTATTACTAATAGAAAGCTATAATAAATAATTATTTGAATAAAATAAAAAAAATTTATAAAAATTTATGAATTAACAAATAAACAAATAAATATTAATATTATTGCTATAATCATTAAATATTTTTATGAGCGTTGGAATCTTTTAAAAAACTATTGATGAAAAGATTTGAAAATTTTGATTTATACAAAAATTTCAAATTTTTATAAAAATTAAAAGAAAATAAATTGATATTTAAAGATTATTACATAGATGTTTTAATTAAATCAAAAAATTTTGATGATTTAAAATATAAATATCTTAGTGTGGTTATTAAATTAATACTTCAAAGATTCAAATTTATAATGACTAAAAGATTCAAATTTTATGTCTTTATAATTATATAATATTATATTAATAAAAAATAATTTGATTTCTTAATAATTTATTACCATAAAATATATATATATTAAATACATTATTATTATATAATATTATTTTATTTACTTAAGAAATAATATCTTTTATTTTTAAATAAAATTCTATTTCTTTTTTTTATTTAAATTATTTAATTTTTATAATTTTAGTTTACTTTTATATTTTTGTCTCTTTATTTTCTATATATTTACATCTAATTTTTTATTTATAGTTTACGTGAAAAAAAAATGCTAAGGCATTAAGCACTTATACTTTGTTTTATCTTTCAAGTTTCAACGACGAAGAGAGGAGAAACGAAACGGACTACGAGAGCAACCTACAAAATCTACCTCTTCTCCTTTTTTTTGATGGCTAAATATTGGATTTTGATATTCTACCACTACCAATCTTGTGGAAGTGACAGATGGGGCACAAGGTAAGACTTAGAGAACAAGACCGACAGAAACACAAATGTTCACAAGGTAGAATCAACGTATAACAAGTTTCTTTATTGCAATTTTTTCATTATTCTTGATTTTGATCATGAGTGCCATGGCAAGATGGTTGAACTTCAGTACCCGCAATGTTCCGTATTGTTGCTGCTGTAGATTGTTCAAGGTAGCTCCTCATGGTCTTAGCCATGGCTTCATTTTTCAGTGTGATGTCCTTCCATACTTATGCAAACAAAGTTTTCACCTTTTGCTCTAGCTAACTATTCAAATCCTGTGCTGCCCCAATCTCTTCATTCTTGGTTGAAATTTTATTCCTCTTTATATGATCTATATGTTGAACAATTCATTCCACCTGCCTTTTCCACTTGTTCCTTGTTTCAACCTGTAGTTTCCTCAATTTGAGTTGAAGAAGATCAAATTAAACTTGGTACTCATCAATTAGCATCATTGTATCATCATATGGGAATGACATGACATCCCTAGGTCATCTCGGTCCTCGTTTTTGTAATGAAGGACCTAAGCTCGATAATCTCAACGATGTTTACAACCGAGAATGTCCAACATTTTTCCATGATCCGCTCTTCAATTTTTATTTGTTCTTGATCAAGATTTTCTTTCGCATATGTGTCCGCCATCCTTTGTTCATCTTCTTTTCAGGATTTTGATTTGTCATTTCTCTAGGAATTACTAGCGACCCATGTTTATCTTCTCTTCTTCCCGAACACCTGAATCTATATTTTCTTCGATCTGATTTTCTAAATCTACTTCTTATTGTTACCAGGTAATATTGTCATTGCTCTTCTCCTTCAAATGCTATATACATATCTCTGTCTATCTCAATTAGATTACCACTAAAGAAGTTTAGTTTTTATATAATATTTAGGTTTGATTTTTTTTTATTTTCCAAGAATTTTTTTTCTTTTTTCTTTATTTTCATATCGCTTATATTATCTTGACTTTACACAATTAATGAAACAATAAATGGTTAGTGTAAACTTCGTTGTTTTACTATTTTATTTTTTTTGGGTTTTATGGATTTCAAATATTAAATATTTGCATATTTTTTTATGCTTTTATAACTTAAGAAAAAAAATATGCTTAGTGTTTTCTACTTCTATAAATTAAGAAAAAACAAACTTAATGCTTATAGGTTCTATTTTTGTTGTCTCCAAAAATATTATAAACAGATAACATTATATATAAACTTTTATACATTTATATAATCATATGACATTATATATAAATGTCTATACTTTAATATATATAAACATATTACATTAAATATAAACATTGATATGTTTATATAAACATATAATGTATTATATAACTATTTATACTTATGTATTAAAGTTTATTAATATCTATACAGCATTTACATAAAACTATCCATTATATAATTTTTTATATAACAATTATATAACATATAAAATGTTTATACATTTTTGTAAACATTTATATAACATATTAATTTTTATATAAATATATAATATTTATAATGTTAATATATATGTGATATAACTACTATATAATATTTATAAAAGTTTAAATATATATAATTATATTTATGTAACATTTATAAAAATATTGTAAACACATATATTATATCTAAACACTTGTATAATTATTTAATCATATGCCATTATATATAAAAGTATTTATAACTATATTTATAATTATGTAAACTATTTTTATAACTATATTTATAAATATACATAACTATTTTTTTAACTATATAATTATTTATAACTATATGTATAATTCTTTATAATTATATTTATAACAAAATATACAATATGTATATAAATATATAACTATATATAATTGTATTTTATTATATGTATAACTATAAAAATGTTATATATAACTATATCTTTAACTACATACACATTTATAACTATATGTCTATAACTATATATAAATATTTGTATAACTATGTAATACTATATGTAATTAAATATAACTATATTTGTAACTATGTACACATATATGTATTCATATAATAAAATCTATATATTTGTTTATAACATTATATACATTTATGTATAACTACTTATACATACTTGTATGAATATATCTATATATAATTATATGTTTAACTATATATAACCTTATTTTAAAATATATATACTATAGTTATAAGAACAAATAGAGGTTGACCTCCCTCTCTGGTGAGTATCTCGTGAGGTCTATCTATTCTATTTATTTCTCTCATCAGATCCCTTTACCACCATACGACAAAGGGATTGAGATTTAGTGGAAGAAATGGGATTTACATTAACAAAGCTGTTCACAGGTTATTTGCCAACAAGGAGATGAGATTTTTGATGGAAGGTCTTAATGATGCTGGTAAGACAACCATTCATTATATTATAAGTTGAAGCTTGGTGAAATTGTCACCATGATTCCTACTATTGTCTTCAATGTAGAGACTGTTGAATACAAAAACATCAATTTCACTGTGTGGGATGTTGGGGTCAAAACAAGATTTGCCCTTTCAGGAGGAATTACTTCCAAATACCCTAGATCTCATATTCATGGTGGACATCAATGACAAAGATCGAGTTGTTGAAGCCAGGGATGGATTGCATAGGATGCTAAAATGAGAAAAAGCTTCAAGTTGCAGTTTTGTTGGTGTTTGCCAATAAACAAGATCTTACCAATGCGATGAATGCAACTGAAATTATTGACAAGCTAGTACTTCACTCACTTAACCAACACCATTGGCACATTCAGAGAACATGTGCTACCTCTGGCGAGGGCCTCTATGAGGGTCTTGATTATCTTTACAATTACATTACCAGCATGTCATAAACAATTTTAGCAATTTGAGACAAACGTTTTAGACATATTTGGATGTGGATCTAAATTTTGCCTGTTTTGCTTGAGTTTTGTTCTGTTATGTGGATGGCATCATCTATTTCTAGGGGGATTTGAATTATATTAATTTTTATATACTACATGCCTGAAATACAAGACCGCATTTACTTTGCTCTGATTTGTTGTAAGCCGAACTTGTTTGTTTTTTATTTTGTCTTTTTGCCATTGGATCTCAAAGGTATAAGAACATATAACTATAAATAATTGTCTTTAACTATATGTATAACTATAAATATATTATACATAACTATATTGAAATATATAATTAACAACATATATTTAATATACATTTTTATATATTAGTATATATAAATGTATTTTACTATATCTATACTTATACATAACTATATGTATAAATATATAAAATTACATGAAAAAATATGTATACTACATGTATAAATATAAGTATAACTATATGTGTAACTATATGTATAACCACATATAACTATATTTATAATTACATGTAATAACATACAACATTATGTTTAATTATATGTGTATAACTATATATAAATATTTTTATAACTATGTAACACTCTATATAATTAAATATAACTATATTTGTAACTATGTATACATATACATATACATATATGTAAATCTATTTATTTGTTTATAACTTTGTATACATTTATGTATAACTACTTATAACTACTTGTATGATTATATTTTTATATATATATATGTTTAACTATATATAACTCTATTTTTAACTGTATATATTATAGGTATAAAAACATATAACTATAAATAATTGTAATTGACTACATGTATAACTATAAAAACATTATACATAACTAAATTTAAAAATATAATTAACAACATATATTTAATATACATTTTTGTATATTAGTATATAAAAATGTATTTTACCATATCTATACCTATAGATAACTATATGTATACATATATATAATTATATTAAAAAATATATCTACTTACATGAATAAATATAAGTATAACTATATGTGTGCCTATATGTTTAATCACATGCAATTATATTTATAATTACATGTATAACAACATACAACATTATGTTTAACTACATGTGTATAACTATATATAAATAATTGTATTACTATGTGACACTCTATATAATTAAATATAACATTATTTGTAATTATGTATACATACATATATATATATATATACACACATATATGTAAATCTATATATTTGTTTATGACTTTGTATACATTTATGTATAACTACTTATAACTACTTGTATTAATATATCTATATATAACTATATGTTTAAATAGATATAACTTTATTTATAAATATATATACTATAGGTATAAAAACATACAACTATAAATAATTATCTTTGACTACATTTATAACTATAAAAATATTATACATAACTATATTTAAAAATATAATTAACAACATATATTTTATATACATTTTTTATATTAATATATATTAATGTATTTTACCATATCTATACCTATAGATAACTATATGTATACATATATAAAATTATATGAAAAAATTTATATACCTACATGTATAAATTTAAGTATAATTATCTAAGTAATTATATTTATAACATACAATATTATGTTTAACTACATGTGTATAACTATATATAAATATTTGTATTACTTTGTAACAGTCTATATAATTAAATATAACTATATCTGTAACTATGTATACATATATTTATATATATACATATATATAAATCTATATATTTGTTTATAACTTTGTATATATTTATGTATTACTACTTGTATGATTATATCTATATATAACTATATGTTTAACTATATATAACTATATTTTTAACTATAGATACTATTAGTATAAGAACATATAATTATAAATAATTGTCCTTGACTATATGTATATCTATAAAAATATTATACATAACTATATTTAAATATATAATTAACAACATATATTTAATATATATATTAATATATTAGTATATAAAAATGTATTTTACTATATCTATACCTATACATAACTAAATGTATAAATATATAAAATTATATGAAAAAATATATATACCTACATGTATAAATACAAGTATAACTATATGTGTAACTATATGTATAACCACATGTAACTATATTTATAATTACATGTATAACAACATACAACATTTTGTTTAACTATATTTGTATAACTATTTATATATCTTTGTATAACTATATAAAACTCTATATAATTTAATATAACTAAATGAGGCATGATTTCTTATCCTGACAATTTTTTAGTAGCTTGTAGAGGTTGAACGTGCAACCTCCAAGGAGGCTCACATTTATCTAAAGAATGAGTGTATCGATCTATTGGTTTTTGTTGTGTAAATATATATATACATATATACATACATTTAATTGATGTTAATAATATATATATATATATAAAGTTATTATATATAAATATAATATTTATATATAATTTTTTTGTGTGTAGATATATATATTTTATTGAACACATGTGGAATAATGTTATATAATATCGATTAATTACTAAGCTCATTAAAATTCATTGAAAAAAAAATTGAGACATGAATATTAACAAACATATCAAGCATCATTGAACTTCATTGAATTTTAATTTAAAGCATTTATTCATATTAAAAAATTTGATACATTTAAAAAAAATGTAATAAATAAAATTAAATATAAATCATCAACATATGTGGAATACAATTGTATATCTTCGAAATGCATCATAACACTTTGTTTTTTTTTATTCTAATTGAATTTTGAGTATTATAAAACTTTATTACTAATAAATAAAAGTTGTTAAAATATTATCAAATGCTTATTTAAATATTATTGAAAATCATTGGAACACAATAACAATATTATTTTATCATATGATTTACCACAATATTATTCTAAAGCAATGGATCTCCATTCCATTAATTTATTCTTTATTTTTTATTTTAATATTCAAATATTAAGTTGAATCATAGTAAAAATTATGCTATTTGAAGCTAAGCGATCAAAATCATTGGTGCAAGCACATGGAAAGGAAAAAAAACTTTCTAGGAAAGCTGCACGGGAGCATGGTGCTACTGGGAGTGGCGAGGCAGAGCAACCCCCTTATAATCCTTGGGACCGGGAAATAGTTTTGGTTGTAGAAAGATAGGGTTCAAACTTTGCTGTGCCAAGCATGGTTTGTGGCTTGTCTTCCAGGTCTTCCTCTTAGAGTTTTTAGATATATTTTCAAAAATTTAAATAATATTTGCATTTCATATTAATGTTGATGGTGATCTTTTGTGCCTTCATTGTGAAGTATAAATGGGATAATACTTTACATGCTATTTTATATCTATATCTATACCTGGTGTTCTATATCTATAAGACATCCATATATACTACAGTGTATATGGTTATATACTATAGTATATATGTACGTATATACTCAGTATATGTAGATATACACTATAATATTATATGTGTATATATACTATATATAACTATCTTATTGATGAGCATGATGTTTGTGATATTGCTTATGTTTTGATGGGTGCCATGTTCTCTACTTTATCAATTGATATGTTATTCTATTGATAGCTTTTTGGAAGAAGAATTATCATGTCTTACACATTGAGGCATGTCTGGCACACACACGTACACTTCGAGAGTGCTATAGAGGTTATACATCTTGTGAGTTTCCCTAATAAAAATAACATGTTATATAAGAGCACTGTTTGTATGAGGTTATTCATCAAGTGTATTATATTTATTTTATGTTGTGTGATTTTATGTTTTAGGTGGTATCAAAAGTGACCCCAAGGAAAGATAAACTCTAGGGGGGTGTCAAAAATAGATGTAAACTCCTAGAAGGAGTGCACACACTGTGCACTTGCTAAAATGTTTACCCACACATTGTGTGCTATGCAAATCTTTGCATGCTCACTGTATGTTATCAAAACAATCGCACTCTCACTGTGTGTTATTGAAATCATTGCTCACATGGCTTAGGCCTCGATTCCAACTACATCAATGCCATATGTGCCCCATAGGGGTGAATGTTTCTGAATTTGAATTTTATGAGATGGATAAGATGCTCTATGACCTCATAAACAAGCAAAATGCGAGATTTTGATTTCTTTATGAACTCGTTAGAGGTTTGGCATAACACTAAGCTATGAAAGTTTTTGTTTTTTTGTTTTTTTTTGTTTTAAATTTGATTTGGTTGCTTGCATAGGGCATAGACATTTCTTATCAAGGTGAATCAAATTACATTAGTGACAAACTATATGCATTGAAACTGGGAAGTTGTGTAGAGAAGCTGGATGGGCTATAATAATGGCAATGAAGTGCAAATAAGACATCTACTCGAACATCATGATAGGTAATTTGAAAAGCATCCCGATAATGTATATTTTGTATTCTTGTTGATTGAACTCATGTTATTATGGTTAGAGTAACATTTGTTCACAATAGTGTTGAGATAAGATATCAATAATGATGATAATGAGTGGTAAAAAGAAAATTTGTAAGAAGCAGTAATCAAGTTTTCTTGTTTGATATAATTTTGTGTACACGAGATATTCATAGATTTTATGCTTTCGTGAATGATATTAATACTAGCTTTTATTTTCTTGTGCATCAAAGCAAGATTAACTATTCATGCTCACAATCATCAAATATTCTTTCAAATGGTCATTTATTTTTCCAAAATAAGTTTCCTTATAGTTTTCTCAAGTAAAAAACTTAATAAAAAATTTTACTTCATGAGGGATATATGTAGATTAGAAAAAAAAAAGATTTTGATTTTTGGTAATGCCCATTTCCATGTATCAATGGTTCAGTTGATCTAGAAATGTGCAATATATGGACAATATAAAAAAAATAAGAGAAGATAAGAAAATAGTGTGTGCATGTGTGTGTTTGGACATATATAGTTATACTATAATCATGTTGCATGCATGTATATTGCATATATACATGCCTATGAATTTTTACGTAAATGCAAAGAAATATTTGATGCATATGAGAATGATAGCATTGCCCATTAGTTTTTTTATTAATGAATATTGCAGACCATACCCGTTAATCCTAAACCTTTTCTTAACAACTTAATTGAGAAGATGGTCATTATAAAACTCAAAGTGGGGAATGTAATACAAAGGTGAGCTACCTTGTGTTTTTTTCTTGTGCATTGCATTTTTTTCTCATTTTTTTCTTTGGTTTCTTTCAGGTTTCCTTGCTTCTGTGGATTTCCATATAAACCTACATGTGTCCAAAAATTCAATACCACTCAGCCTGTTGTCATTTCAACTTCCATTTCCACTACAAAAAAATATCGATTTAGCTAATGAATTTTAGCTAGGGATCAATCCCTAGCTAAATTGGAAGGGATTACCTAGGGAATATCAAAGGATTTATGATTTTTCTTTTAAAAAAAATTAGCAAATTATTAGCAACGGATTAGCGAGGGAAAGTTTTCGAAAATTCCGCTCGAGAAAAGTGGGGGATTTAGTGACAGATCAGCGATGGAAAATTTTCGTAAATTCCACTCAAGAAAAGAGAGGAATTTAGTGACGGATTAGCGACAGAAAATTTTCGTAAATTCCACTCAAGAAAAGCAGGGAATTTAGCGACGAAATATCCCTCGCTAATAAAAGCCTGAAATTAGTAATGGATTTAGCGAAAGATTTTTCCTAGCTAATAAAATCCTTAATTTAGCGACAGAATTAGCAATGGATTTTCCCTTGCTAATAAAATTTTTGATTTAGCGATGTATTTAGCGACAAATTTTTCCTAGCTAATAAAATCCTAGATTTAGCGATAAATTTTCCATAGCTAATAAAATCCTTAATTTAGCGATAGATTTTCCCTTGCTAATAAAATCTTTGATTTAGCTACGATTAAGCGACAAATTTTCTCTAACTAATAAAATCTGTATTTTAGTTATGGATTTAGCTACGGATTTAGCGACGGATTTTTCCTTGCTAATAAAATCAGTAATTTAGCTATGGAATTAGCAATGGATTTTCACTATCTAATAAATTCCATATTTTAGCTACGGATTTAACAACCGAATTTCCCTAGCTAAAAAAATCCATAAATTAGTGATGGATTTAATCACTGAATTTCTCTAGAAAATAAAATCATTAAATTTGCAACGTATTTAGCGACGGAATTTCTCTATAAAATAAAATTTTTAATTTTGCGACGTATTTAGCAAGATAATTTTTATAACCAATTCAATTTGTAATTTAACGATAGATTTAGCAATGGATTTTCTCTATCTAATAAAATTCATAATATTGTGACGAATTTTTTTTAGCTTATAAAATCTGTAATTTAACTATGGATTTAGTGATGGTATTTTCCTAGCTAATATTTAATTATTTAATTTTGTTTATGTATTATTTGTTTTAATATTTTATTTAATTTTGTTTATTAAATGTATGTTAATAGTCTATAGATGAGCATACCTTGAGGGATACATTCTCCTCATAAAATCATAAAAAAATTATATTATAAAAAAATAATTTAAAAAATATAAAAATGCAAAAAACAATTATATATATTAATAAGGACTAAATTAACTATTTTTATGATGTATTAATTTTTTATAAAATTATACAAAATTTATCTAAAATTTTAAAATAAGAAATTTAAAAATTTGTATTTAACAAACATTAAATAATAAATTCACTAAGAATAATATCTTTTTCTATATTTAAAAATTAAATTAACATATATTAAAATTTCTATTAATATAAATGTAAATTAATTTAGTGAATAATAAAATAAAAAATATTTTTAAAATTATCTGAATTGATGAATAAACTAGTAAAAATTAATATTATTATAAGTAAAAAATTATTATTATTATTATAGAAAAATTTTAAATAAATAAATAATACAAATTTTGAAAATATTGAAATATAATAAAAACATAATTTTTTTAATAAAGTTAAAAGAAAATAAATTAATTTTTATTAATAAATACATAGATGTTTGCTATTACAAAATTTATACGAATTAAACAATTTAGTAATATTTTTACTATTAGTTTTTAACATAAAATTTTTATTAAAATAATAAATATAACTTATTTTAATTATCTACTCACTTTAAGTTATTTTTTTAATTTTAAAAATTATAAATGATATCAAATAATATGACATTTTATGCCTTTAAAATTATTTCATATTATATTCGTAAAAATTAATATGAATTCTTAAAAATTTATAACCAAAAAATATAAATTTTTATATATTTTTTAACATTAATAGTATTTTATAACTCTTATGCGAGTGATTAGAAGACAAATCATTTTTTCATTTATGTCTTATTATATAGAGTTTGTTAATTTTGTACCTATTTGATATTTTTTTATAAGGCTTAGCATTTTTTTTAATTGTTTATATATTTATTGTTTAATTAAATAATATAATAAAAAATTGTAAGGTGTTTGTTTTTCATTTGTACCTTGCTACATGCACATTAATTTTGTTGAAAAAATTTTGATAGTAAATAAAATTAATGAGTCTTTTTGATTATATATATATATATATATATATGTATGTGTATATATATATATTGTTTACTTAGTGTTTTAATAATTAAAAATATAAAAAATTTGCTAATATTTACATTCACGTCGAGACCCGATATTCTTCAACATTAAGTGAAGCGAACCTCCGCATTTGGTCATCAATCCCTCGACACCAACGCATCAACATATAATCGAGGTTTAAGTTTTAATTTTTATTTGATTTAAGGTATGTTTTATATATTTATTCTTCATCGATTATCTTTATTAAGCTTATGCATATTGATTCTGTTATTTATTGTTTCCAAAATTCTTCTCCTTTATTCACTGTGGTGTTCTTGGATTGCATATATATACTTAATCGTATACATATTCATGCACCTGTGATATAATTTATTGTCATTGGGTGGATTTTGATGGTGCATAGTAGGTATGCTGAATTAATAACTTCTTCAATATACATAACTACATACTGTATACAAAAATAGTATACATAAATATAAGTGTGCTTTATAAAAGTGTGTTTAAACATAACTATATATGTATAACTATAAAAATAGTTTACATATACTATTTAACCATAACTATATCTATATAACTATAGAAACATAAAACATAAACTTTTACTATATTTTATAAGTAATTTATAAAAATTGTAAAAACTTATGATTAAAAATGCAAAAACATCTAATATTGGAATTTAAAGTATTTAAAATCTAATGAAATTTAACTAATCAAACTAAGCACATCATAGCCCTTGAATGAGAGTGCCCTAGGATCTTGATAATAAACCCTCATGCAATGTCATCCTTAAATTATTATGTGTCATTATAAACTCATTATGTACTCATATCAAACACTTACTTATCAATGGTGTCCGAGCCACTTGTATTTATTGTATGATCAATAATTGAAAAGTAAATTTGTCCATCCCTTTATATTGTACCATAAAAGAAAGATTTATTATGATTCCTATGGCTAGAATGATTTTTATTCATTTCATGATAGCTTAATACCCACCGGAGGGATGACATTTTATAAGTCATATGAGGGTTGATTATATTCATTCTAGCACCATAATTTGATTACGTTTCTAATTTGAACCAAAGAAAAGAGATTATAAATTTAATTTGAAAAATACATTTATTCACTTACAAGATATGTATGCCATATTATCATTTTTTTATTTATTATATCTTAAAATTTTTAATATTTCTAAATTGTTTCTAGGAATGCAAGTCGACAGGTTAAGAGCCAACCTAAAACCAAGATAAATCCTACACATCAACCTGCATCATGTTCAAATCCCTGTAAGGGACTAAGTATAAAACTATTCATCATGTATAATGAAAATGATAAATCAAGGTTTTATTATAGTTTTGGATGGCACAACAAATAAGCTTGAACAAAGAGACCCTACTTATGATGTTGCATAAAGATATTTAGTAAGTTTTTGAGTTGATCACATAGCAATTAAGGAAATATCAAAAATAGATTAGTGATCAAGAATAATTATTAGTCTTGCAAAGGAGCCAAAAAAATCCAAATTATTGAAAGATAAAAGAAAATGAAAATAGAGTAGCCTTATAGCTCTTAAGTAGTAATTACATGCATAACAAGAAATCCAAATCATTCTAATCTTCAAATAGAACAAAAGATTTGGCTTGCATCTCTTAAATTACAAAATGAAAATAACAAAAACAATTTAATATATGCATTGATACCACTAAATGGTAGGAATATTGCTCTGAGAAGTATTTTATTAAATTAGTTCAATTTCAGAATTTTATTAAATAGATTTTCTTGACAATGAAAGTACTATTCTTTATATTTTGTTGCTTCCAAAAATTGCACTAATTTTTATTTAACTTTGCAAAAAAAAAAAGAAATTCATCCACAACAATAATAAAAATGATAATAAAACTTAATTTTTTCATCATTAATCTACACACACACACACACACACACACACACACATAATAGATAATTATGTTATGGAATCCAAACAAAAATATCTATGATTTGAATTATATTTTAGTACTCAAATTCGGATACTCATTATTATCCCAATATAATTAAAAAAACATTATCATAAACTCGTTTCAGCTTACTCAGTATGCAAAAACGAGTTTATCCATATGTTTATGCATACATATTATTTATGAACTCCATATGCATATGTTTTTGTTTATGAAAAAATGAGTTTCTGCATAAACTCCTATGCATACTTGATTATATTAATACCGTATGAATAAAGGAAGGTAATTATTAGTATAGAAATTTGGAAGACCCAAATCATATATATTTTGAATTTGGGTCCCCAAATATTATATTAAAATTAAAAATTGTAATAAAACATAATTATATTTATTTTGGGACCCCTTAACATATTTGCATATAACACTATAACTTTTATCAACTTTTGATGCACCGAAATGCATCAACTATGTTTAACTAACAGAAGTTTTCAAAAAATTTAAATATAAAATAATAGTTTTAGAATTCAAAAATCAATTTTTGATTCTCATAGGGTTTACCAAAATATACTTCTTCGAAGAACAATGATAGGTTCAAACCCAAGGCTTACACCCAATTAATGATGCCACCATCCATCCAACTAGTAAATTTTTAGAAATCTTGTATTCAAAAATCATTATCATGATAACGCAAGTAGGATTTGATTATTTTAAGTATAAATATAAGTATAACTATATGTGTAACTAAATGTATAACCACATGTAACTTTATTTATAATTACACATATTAAAACATAAAACATTATGTTTAATTATATGTGTATAACTATATATAAATATTTAAAAAACTAAATAAAATTTTATATAATTAAATATAACTACTCGTATGAATATATATATATATATATATATATATGAAATTAAATGTTTAATGATATATAAATTTTTATAACTATATATATTATATGTATAATAACATATAACTATAAATAATTCTATCTTACTATATGTATAACTTTAAAAACTTTATAATTAACTATATATATATATATATAATTAACAATATATATATATATAATATAGATTTTTATATATTAGTATAAAAATTGTATTTTAGTATATCCATACCTATACATAACTATATATATAAATATATGCAATTATATGAAAAAATATATATACATACATGTATAAATATAAGTTTAACTATACGTGTAACTATATGTATAACCAAATGTAACTATATTTATAATTATATGTATAAAAACATACAACATAATGTTTAACTAAATGTGTATAACTATATATAAATATTTGTATAACTATAAAAAACACTATATAAATAAATATAACTTTATTTTTAATTATGTATACATGTATGTATACATATATGTAAATCTATATAATTGTTTATAACTTTGTATTCATTTATTTATATTTACTTATAACTAATTGTATGCATATATCTATATATAATTATATGTTAAACTAAATGTAACTATTAATAACTACATTTACTATATGTATCCTAACATATAAAATATGAGATAATACTATTTTGTTGCACTAACTTGAAATAAAACGACTAAATATATAATATCAATAATATGTAAGCACATAGAATGAGAGTGTTCGTTGATCAGGCTCATATATGGTATAATACAAATAAGGATCGTACTCTTACCTAATCCCAACCCTTGGTCCTCAAGCTCAAATATGAACTTATGTATAATAAAAAATCTAATATTTGATAGGTTTGTACCGAAGAACTTATATTTTCTTTTATATAATTCTTCATTCTAACACTGCACTCTCTTAGTGTCTCTCTTTCCCTCTATAATTTTTTCTCTCAGTCTTTTCCACTTTTTCTTTATATGTCACACTCTCTCTATTGTTAATTTTTTTCTCGCTCTTCTTTATTACTTGTTCTCTATGTTTCCACCCCTCTCTCTCTCTCTCCCTCTCCCCCCTCTCCACTTCTCCCCCCTCCTTCTCTTCACCTCTCTCCCTTTCATCATTTCTCTCCCACTCTCTCTCTCCATCCTTCTCTCCCTCCCTCTCTCTCTCCCCATCTCCCCATTTCTCTGCCCCTCTCTCTCCTCACCTTATCTCTCTCTCTCTCTCACTCTCTCTCCCCTCTTCTCCTTGAAACATTAAATGTCTTTCTTTTTTGATTTCCTTTCTTATGCATTATTGCATTTTGCACCCTTTATTTAATATAACTGTGATATTTATTAATCTTTATCGTGCTAAAAATTCTTTTATCTATTAATGTAGATTCTGCAAATACATTGCCTCGATATTCATAATCTTTATTTTTAAAAATTCATCTGTAAGTAATTTTATTTAATTATTTGTATATTTTGAAGTAATAGAATGTTTTATTCAAAATAATGATTAAGCATTTTTTTTTGTAAATAAAACAGGGAAAAATGAGCTCATATCATCAGTGGATGTATAGAAGGGTTATTAATAGATTTTTGAATAAATATTTTTTGACTAGGCTTGAAACTTTCATCAAAATTGCTTGTACTCAATCGAGATTGATGGATGGAGAAAAAATTAAGCGTCAATGTAATCATCGCAATTATCACAATATCTCTTATCGTGATGCAAACACTATAAGATATCAATTGGCTAAATATGACTTTGTGCCAAATTATTTTGTTTGGATTTATCATGGGGAAAGTACAATGGCTCTGAATATTGACCAAAATGAGGGTATTGAATCATTTGCTTGTAGTGAAGAATAATCAAACACATACCATAGATGATCATGGAAGCTGCTGGTGCTGACTTCAATATGGATTACATGGATGAACCACATAATCCTGAAGCTAAGAAATTTTTGAAATGCTTAAAGCAGTAGATAAAAAGTTGTGGCCTGGTTGTAAAACACATTCGTAATTATCACTTTTGGCATGACTAATGAGCATTAAGTCAGAAAAATCATATGTCTGAGAAATTATTTGATCAGTAAATAGAACTGATGAAGGAGATTGTTCCTAATAATAATTGATCACTAATAACTTTTACAATACTAAGAAATTACTACGAGGAATGGGTCTATTTGTGGAAAAAATTGATTGTTGTTTAAATGGATGCATTTTATATTAGGGCGATGTTAGTGATTTAATTATGTGTATGTTTTGTGATCATCCTCGATTTAGGACAGCACCTCGTGTTGTAGATACACGACAAAAATTAAAGGTTGTCTTTAAGAATATGTATTATTTTCCATTAATTCCTTGATTATAGAGACTATATGCATCAAATGCTACAGAAAATGATATGAGGTGGCATTCTGAGCATGAGGTTGAAGAAGGGGTAATGTGTCATCGATCGGATTCACATGCTTTGAAGCATTTTAATTATATACATCAAGATTTTGGAGCATAAAGTCGAAATGTGAGATTGAGTCTTTACCCTGATAAATTTCAGCCATTTGGGGAATCTGGACAATAATGTTCAACATTGCCTGTGATAATGACACCTTATAACTTGTCTCCATGGTTGTGTATGAAGAAGCAATAAATAATTTGTCAATATTGGTTCCAGGGCCAAAAAATATGAAATACATGTTATATGTTTTCTTATAGCCTTTTATTGCAAAGTTAAATTATTTATGGGATGCTGGTATGAATACTTATGATATCTCAAAGAAGCAAAATTTCATTATAAGGGCAGCCCTTATGTGGACTGTAAGTGATTTTCTTGCATATTCAATATTGTCTGGCTGGAGTACTGAAGGACGATGCGCATACCCGTATTGCATGAAAAATCTTGATGCATTTACCCTCAAATTTTGTGGTAAATAGTCATGCTTTGATCACCATCGTAAGTTTCTACCTACGTATCATCCAGTTTGAAGAAATAAAACTGCATTTCGAAAAAATAAAACTATGATGACAGTTGCACCTGTAGTTCATTCAGGAGGCGATATTATGATAGAGATTCACAGTTTGGGTTTGAAGTAGGTATCTGAAAAGGAAGCTAATGGAAGTAATGGACCAATAGACAAATTATTTGGCCGGGGGAAATATAGTATATTTTGGGACTTGCCCTATTGGAAGTCCAATTTAATTGGTCATAACTTAGATTTAATGCATATTGAAAAAAATGTTTTCGACAATATTTTTCAATACTATCCTTAATGTAAACAGAAAAACAAAAGATACTTTAAAATCAAGACAAGAGTTGAATGATTACTGGCGGCATCCTAAAATCAAACTAAGTGAGGAAATATGAAAATTTTCTAAAGCTTGCTACACACTTGATAAGAAGTCAAGATAGATATTGTGTGAATGGGTTAACAATTTGAAATTCCCTAATGGATATGTGTCAAATATAGTTAGATGCATGGATATGAATAATCTTAAATTATTTGGAATGAAAAATCATGACGGTCATGTATTTATTCAAAGATTAATACCAATTGTATTCTGTGAATTACTTACCCCAAGTGTTTGGAAGGTCCTTACAGAACTTTGTTTATTTTTAAAACAGCTAACTCCAACCACAATCAAAATAGATGACATTGTGAGGCTAGAGAATGACATTCCACTTATTATTTGTAAGCTTGAATGGATATTCCCATTATATTTTTTGACTAAATGGAGCATTTTCTAGTCCATTTGGCATTTGAAGCAAGGATAGCACGTCCATTGCAATACATGTGGATGTATCCTTTTGAGAGGTAAATACATATAATTTGCTATGTTTTATTATTTTTACATAATGTAATATTGTAATTTAATATAATTGAAGCCAAACATTGTGATTGTAGGTATCTTCGTAAGTTGAAATTGAATGTTAGAAACAAGGTAAAAGTTGAAGGTTCAATTTGCAATGCATATTTAGTAGAAGAAGCATCTTCATCTTGTTCTTATTATTTTGATGTTCATGTCAATACAAAGAATAGAAATATGCCTCATATGATGAAGGTAATGTGATAGTAGAAAATGATTTTGTGAACAAACTATCTATCTTCAAGCACTCTAGAAGTACATTTGGAAGAGCAATGAAAAGATGTATGACAGATGAAGAGTACAAAGCAACCTCGAGCTATGTTTTACTTAATTATGGAAAGGTTGTACCATACATTGACTATGTATATAAAAAATGGTTGCAAGTTTAACCATAGTTTAATTTTATATTTAATAGGAATTATTAAAAATTGATATACATTTTCTCTCTCATTTTATATTTGTGCAGTATTTATGTTGAGCAGTTAAAATTAGGCAACCAGCAATTTCCTGCAATGATGTCGATTATATGCTAGAAACGAAATTTGTGATTTGGTTCGAAAATTATGTGAGAATTATTAAGTCTTAAAATTTTGAATATTTTAATTTTTTATTATCTTTTATTTGTTAATATCAATTTTTTAATTTGTCATGGGCAATTGATCCTTCAAAATAGAGATTCAAATATTTTTATTCAGAATCTAAGTAAAGGCCCGTTTAGATATGTGACAACATATCCTGGGTATTTTGTTAATGGATATAATTTTCACACAATCGGGCACGATTCTTCTAAAATAATATGAATAGTGATGTATGCATTAAATGCATAGGATATAGTGCAAATGAGATTGATTATTATGATCAACTTAAAGAAGTTTTTGAGTTGGAGTATCCTGGACTTGAAAATAATAGGATTATATTATTTAAGTGCAAGTGGTTTTATCCTACAAGAAATGTGGGCACAAAGATTCATTCGGATTATAAGCTAATGGATGTTAACCATAAATGTATGTATAATCGATATGGGTCATTTATTATGGCAGTTCAAGCTGCTCAAGTATATTATTGTACATATCCGAGTTTATCTCATGATAAGAGTGATTGGTGGGCGATTTGCAAAATCAAAGCACAATCAAAATTTGAAGTACCAATATCACAACAAAGAAGTGTAGACTTAGATATTATAACGGCAATCAAAGAAGATGACATAAATAATATTGAGCCTGTGAATGTAGACGAAGATCCAAAAAATTTATGTGCCTCAAATGGTAACATAATAGAAATTGAAGATGATCAAATTCTGTCTGAAGATGAGTTCGAACTTCTAGTAGAATCAAACGAAATATCAGAACATCCATTGGAGAAGGACATTGATGCTGATAATTAAATTATTATAATTTTATTATAATATTAAACTTAAAAGACTTTTTATAATTTGTTGAAATCTATTGGTGTGTTTTATTCTCAAATGCATGCTTGTTCATCATATCTCTATTGTTTGTTTTATGTTTTATTTTGTATAGTAGATAATGCCTATAGGACGTGGCCGTGGTGGAGGTGAACGTGGACATAGAAATGAACCAAATTCATCTAGTATGCTACATTATGTTGCAGAATCAGTACCATCTCAGAGCTACCATATCCAGACTTTAACATCACAATCACCATCTTCATTTTTATCACCATCACCATCATTGAGACCTCTACTATCACCTTTAGCATATGTAAGCCTACCACCCATTGTGCTTCCTGCACACACTTTTGTTCCATCTATATCTTCTACACCATATTTTACACCGATAGTTTCCCCATTTTCAAAACCAACGATATCATCAAATATTGTGCCTTCCTCTGTAGTCAGTGCAAAGTTAGGAATTGAGATAGTGGATGGGAGGTAAAAGAAATATCTAAAAATGACTTGAAAAAAAAATTTGATGTTTTTGTTAGTGGTTTTTTTATATTGTTATGATTTCCTTGTTTTCAATGTTATTTATGAATTTGTATAGTTTTATTCCAACTCCCAAGTATTTGACTATAATTACAAAGTCTTTCAAGAAAATGGCTGATTCTAAAGAATTCTCCTAGAAGAAATTTTCTGAATCGACAAAGGAGTCCTATTTTAATGACTTTCATGTAAAAATAACAATACAGAAGCATTGAAAATTAATTATAAAATTACTTAACTTTTATGTTGGTTATTATTCAAGCTATAAATAATTACGTTCTTGTTGTTAATAAAAATTCTTTTGTTATTTTTCTATATTTAGAATCAATGCACATGGACACCCAAATTTGATGGAAAGATAAAGTCATTATGGGTGATCAAAGCTGCTCAATGGTATTCTAATTTTATTTATAAATTGAAGAATATGAAAGAAAGATCTGATTTTATATCCGAGGATGACTGGCCCGAGTGGCTTAAGTATTGGTAGGAGCCAAAACTAAAGAAAAATCAGATATTGCTATCAAAAATCGGCGAAGTGAGGTAGCTGGACAAGATACAGGAATCTATGACACACAGGAGGGTCAAAGTCAAGCATTGAGCACGCTCGAGATTTGGTACAATTTAAAATTTTAAATATTTATATATTTAGTGGTTGTTTAATAGTCTAATAAATCAACCATCTGCATGGTTTTATTAATTTTGTTAAATTTTTGATCATTTGTTTTTTAATGACTTAATAAACATATATTCTAGGCTGGAGAATTTGGTCAAGATCCAAAATTTTATGAGATTTTTAGGAAGATATACATGAAGAAAGTGGATGGTCAGTTTGTTTACAATAAATTTCAGATGATTACTATAAGAACTTGTTATATTAATAAAATTTTATAATACTACAATACATTTTGAAAATTGTTTGGAATGCAAAATATTTATTTTATTATTGTATATCTAGAATAGTTTTTTTTCTATTTTATCTTAGGACCTAATGGAAGCATATGTGATAGCTGCTCATCAACAAGTTGATGGTTCTATGGATCTTTAACCAAGTGACTATGATCCTATTTATTTGGAGACCATAGGAGTTCGTGAGAAGTAAGCGAGTGTATGGAATCAACAAAAAGGGAGTGGCCTTTTCATGTAGCTATCGTGCTTCGAATTCATCTGTCTCAGCAATGGTGGATGAGTCGTTCGAACAACAAGCAATGGAAACAAATGAATGTATTGTAGTTATAGAGACCAACATAAAAAAGAAGGATGAGCAGATATCTCATTTTAAGGAAGAAATATATGAAATTAAAGAACATAAGGATGAGCAAATATCTTGTATGAAAGAAGAAATATATGAAATTAAAGTACAGAAGGATGAGCTTTATACTAATTTGATTTAAAGAAATGCAAGAAATTAAAGAAATGAACGATGAGATAAAAAGAATTAATAATGCAATGCAACAACATATGTCCTATATGGAGTCAGTTAGTGGCATTGGAACAATAGATAGCATTCCGAGATCTTGCTGCGAAACCTCGCAGGAGAGGCTAGCATTCCCTGCAAATTATGAAGATAATTTCGTATGAGAATTATTTTTGAACTGTTATTTATTTTTGTCTATCTGTATCAAATAATTATAATATTTTTTTGCATGTTTCAATTTTTTTATTCTAGTTAAGTTCTTTGCTTTTCCTTTTAACCTAATTATGAATCTTTGTAGGACACATTATCTGAGACACATGAAAAAATTCTGATTTAGAGCATTCAGACATTGCCACGGTCATTCCAATGTGTGGGTCCCATATTTACCGATTTTAGTTTTATCAAAAGTAGGGCTAGCTTATTTATCTTTATTATTCCTAAAATATTTTATATTTGCACTCTCTTTCTCTCTAAACATAATTGCTGGACATCTTTTGGATTTTTGTTAAAGCTGTATGACAATCAACTTTAATTTATGTTTGTTCATGTCTATAATATTTGTTTTTATATATCTGTGAATATGTTTTTGTGTATCTTAATTTTTTGGTTAGAGTTTTAGCTTATTATAGGTATGTAAAAGCCTATTTTCAGCAGCGGTAGTGGCGACAGCAGCTGCAGTGGTGGTAGCGGTGGTAAGGCGACATCAGCGAGAGTAGTGGGAGTCGTGGTAGCAATGGCAGCAGTGGCCATAGTGGTAGATGCGGCGATAAAGGCAGTAGTGGTGGCGGTGGGGGTGGTAGAGGCAGCAGCAGCAGCAGCGGCGATGCTAGTAGCAATGGTGGCGGTGGGGGCAGCACCAGCAGCTGCTACATCAGTAGCAGCAGCACCATTGTAAGAGCATCAGCAACGGTAGCGGCATTGGCTATGGGAGAGGTAGTGGCAATGGCAGCTACAGTGGCAGCGGCAACGACAGCAGTGGTAGGAGTGGCAGTGGCAGCAAGAGTCGTAGCAACGGCAACAAATGTGGTATATACATATGTATATATTCAGCTAATGCATACATGTAATACTAGTGTATTTTATGTACATACATACTGAGTATATATATGTACTCAGTATATATGTAAGCATAATACTATAATTTATATGTACATATATTGCAGTAATATATGTACGAGTGAAATACTAGTATATATCTACATATTTACTGTAGTAATATATATTTATCAAAACAATGTTTTTTTTATTTATCTTGATTTGATTTGGTGGTTTAAATTTCATACAGATATTGTACCGTATCGTTTCACTTATAAAGCTTGTATAAGTGAAGAAATATTTCAACAAACAAGATGCACCATGACTCGGACACCATTTTCACCGCGAATAGTTAGTGATCGGAGGAGTAGAGGGAGAGAAAGCAATGTCAATACATTTATAGATTATACTTTATGCACAGTCGGTAGATACATTGATTAATAAGGTGTAATATAATTTTTGTTATTATTTTTGTTTTAGTTATATAAATTATTGTGTTAAAATAAGTTATTAAATGAATTTTTTTTGTTTAATTTAAAATTTTCATTTTTAGTTTCTATTTTTATTAAATTTAATTAAAAAATATTAAATTATTTAATTAATTTTTTGTTGAAACTATATGATAATTAATTTTAATTTGTGTTTGTTCATGTCTATAATAACTATTTTTATATATCTGAGAATATGTTTATATTTCTTCGAATTTTTTAGGTAGAGTTTTAGCCTATTATAGGTATGTAAAAGCATATTATCAGCAGCGGTAGCAACGGTACTGATGGCAGTGGCAAGTGGTGCCAGAAGCGGTAGTGGTGGCATCGACAATAGTAGCGGAGGTAGTTGTAGGTGTGTCATCGGCAGCGGTGGCAGTGGAGGCACTTGCAACGGAGGTAGCAAAGGTAGCAGCAACGGCGGCATCAGTGGCAACAATAGTTGTATCGGCAGCAATGGGAGCAGCGGTAGTGCCGGTAGCGGAGTCAGAGGTGGCTGCACTAGTAGTGATGGCAGCTTCGGCAGTAGCCGCAGCGGCAATGGCAACAGCAGCAGGGGCGGCAACGACACTGGGAGTAACAGGAATGCCAAAAAATGCGGTATATATGTACGTATATAGTTAGTATATACGTACTTATAATTCTATAGGATTTTATGTACATATATACCGAGTATATATGTACTTGGTATATATGTATGCATAATACTGCAATTTATATGTACAAATACTACAATAATATATGCACGATTGAAATGCTAGTATAAATGTATATTTTTGCTATAGTAATATATATTTATCAAAACATAGTTTTTTTTAATTAATTTGATTTGATTTAGTGGTTTAAATTTCATACAAATGTTGTACCGTATTGTTTCCCAAACGAAGCTTGTAAAAGTGAAAAGATTTTTCAATAGACATGATGCACCGTGACTCGGACAGCTTTTTCGTAGCAGAAAGTTGGTGATCAGAGAAGCAGAGGGAGGGATAGAATGCAACGTCAATGCATTGATATATTATACTTTATGGACAGTTGGTAAAAACATTGATTAATAAGATGTAATATAATTTTTACTATTTTTTTAGTTATTTAATATATTGTATTAGAATATATTATTAAATGAATTTTTTTTGTTTAATTTAAAATTTTCTTTTATAGTTTCTATTTTTATTAAATTTAATGTAAAAATATTAAATTATTTAATTTTATTTTATTTTAAGCTATATAACAAACAATTTTAATTTGTGTTTGTTCATGTCTATAATAACTATTTTTATATATCTATGAAAATGTTTGTGTGTCTTTGAAATTCTTGGGTAGAGTTTTAGCCTATTATAGGTATGTAAAAACCTATTATCAGTAGCAGCAATAGTAGTTATAGCAGCTGTAGTGATGACAGTGAAAGTGGCAGTGGCGGCAATGGTGGCGGCGACATCAGCGGAGGCTGCAATAGTGGCAATAGCTGCGGTAGTATCAGTTGGAGTAGCAGTAGTGGGAGCGGTGGCAGAGGTAGCAGTGGTAGCAGCAGCAGTGGTGGTAGCAGCGGTAGTAGCGGAGGTAGCAACAACAGGGACATCCAGCTGTAGCACAGGCAGCAGCGGCAGTGGTGTCAACCAATGCAGGGGTGACATGGGCGGAAGCCAATGCAGGTGCCAGTAATGGCAGCTGGGGTATTGGTGGCATCGGCATCAGTAGATGCAGCGACGATAGCAACAGTGATATTAGTAGCAATAGCAGCAACGGTAGCATTGGCAGGACCAACAACGAGACAACACAACATCACCAAATGAGATATATACATATGAATAAACTCAATATATACGTACATATAATACTATAGTATTTTATGTACATATATACTAAGTATATTTGAACTCAGTTTATATGTACACATAATACTGTTGTTTTTATATACATATATTGCAGTAATATATGTACGAGTGAAATGCTAGTATATATTTACATATAAATTGTAGTATTATATATGTATCAAAACATAACTTTTTTTTTTAATTTAACTGAGTGGTTTATATTTCTTAGAGATATGATACAACATTTTTCATCATACAAAGCTATTATAAGTGATAGGATTTTCACTAGACATTATGCGTCGTGACTCAAACAACTTTGTCATAGTAGAAAAATGATCGGAGGAGTGGAGGGAGAGAAAGCAACGTCAATGAATTGATATATTATACATTATGCAATGTCTATAGATACATTGATGAATAAGATGCAATGAAATTTGGTAATTTTTTTTTTCAATTATGTAAAATATTCAATTAGAATAAGATATTTATTGAATTTATTTTTTGTTTATTATAAATTATTCATAGTTTCAATTTTTATTCAATTTTATATAAAAATATTAAATTATTTAATTAAAAAATTTTAAAATAAATTAAATTATGAAATAATTTTTGAAATTAAAATTGCTATGGAAAAATCCCTTGCTATATTAGCAAAGGAAAAATTACTTGTTAATTTAACTAGGGAACTATTAAAATTAGCGACTGATTTTTTGTCACTAAATTTATTTAGCTAGTGGCTATTTCCATCGCTAAAATTTTTCAGCCAACACTTTAGCTTAGGAATCTTCCGTTGATATTTTCATCTAGCAATGGAAAATTTCATTTAGCTAGCTAATTTAGTAAGGGAATTTGTCTTTTTTAGTAAGGAATTTTTCCGTTGCTAACTTTTTAGCTAGGGACACTTTCCGTCACAAATTTTAACAAGAAACACTTTAGATATAGAACCTATCCTTCGGTAATTCGTTGCTATATCCCGTTTAGCGACGAAAAATGCTTATTTAGCTAGGGAATTGTCCCTAGCTAAATGTGCTTTTTCTTGTAGTGTTCCATTTTGTTTGGCATTTACTGACTTTCCTATAATTAAACATGGACTGATGCATGAACCTGGGCAACATAGAAGAATATGTTGATGGCAGTTGGAGAATTGTTGATTTGGTAATTTAAAATAAGCTCATGATAATCTCGTCGTGTGAAATTTCTACCCAATGGCAGTTGGTGTTGCATGCGCTAGTCTATTTGTTTATTAGTGGCATAGTGTTGTGTTCTTTATTAGTTTGCAAAAGTGTTGTGTTCTTTATTATTTTGCAAATTTAGTATGTTATGCTCCATGTGCAGGTGTAATAATGTTCTCTATCTCTGTGGAGTACCAAAGGACAAAGAACTAAAAGATGCTGACCATGCTTGAGAGACCTATATGTGTGTATTTTAAGCCCTAAATTAATTCCTTCTGTTGTCTTTGATCGTATTTGTATTTGCATGAAAGGACATGTGTGTGTGTCATCTATGGCTTTGTGATTATATATATGTACATATAATACTATAGTATATACGTACATATATATGGCCGTATGTATGTACGTATATACCGAGTATATATGTTCGTATATACCTAGTATATACGTACTTATATACTCGGTATATACGTATGTATATACTATATTATATAAGTACGTATATTCCGAGTATATACATACATATATACTGAGTATACACATTAGTGGGTGCATATATTTATGTGTAGACATGTATATATTTTCATACATACACACCCATTTACTCACACACACACATGTTTTAATATATAATTACTCGGGTTGGACTGGTCATCATCGTGCATTACTTACCGATGTATGTCATAAAAGCCAAGAATATTAAACCTTCTCCAAGGCCTTGACATGGAGATATTTCTGGTCCAGGCCAGCAAGGCAGACAGAGGTTGGTCTTAAATCTTTTAGTAATTGTGTAGATATGTAATTATCACATGGTACAAAGCATATGTATGAGGAAATATGTTCATGTAGTATCATGTACTTTTATAAGAATTCATAAAACTATTTTCAATCGGATGGAAAAATGTAATATTACCTGATTTTTACGGGCCGCATGTGCAATGTGAAATATCGGGTCAAAAACTTGCTCGATGCCTTGTCAAAAACTCGCTCAATCTTATAATGAGTGGTTGGCAAAGAAGTTCATCAGTCAAGCATCATTGCCCACCCCACTTTTATTATCAGTGGCAGTAGCAGCAGTAGTAGCAAATGTGGTATATACATACGTACATACTCAGTATATACGTACATATATATTCAGTATATGTACGTATAATACTACAGTTTATATGTATATATAATGTAGTAATATATGTAACTAGTGAAATGCTAGTATATGTTTATATACACTATAGTATATATGTATATATATATTGTAGTTTTATATATTTATCAAAACATAACTTTATTTAATTTTTTATTTTGATTTTATTGACAGGTTTAAATTTCATACTGTTCTGGTACTGCATTGTTCCACATATGAAGCTTGTGTAAGTGAAGGAATTTTTTATGAGACATGACGGACCATGACTCGCACAGCTTTGTTGCAGTAGAAAGATGGTGATTGGAGGAGATAAGAAAGAGAGCAACATATATGCACGGATAGATTATACTATATGCACTATTGGTAGATACATTGATGAATAAGATGTAATAAAATTTTGTTATGTTTTTATTTTAATTATGTAAAATATTCTATCAGAATAATTTATTAAATGATTATATTTTGTGTTAATTATAAATTATCATTCATAGTTTCTATTTGTATTCAATTTAATATAAAAAATTAAAATTATTTATTTAAATTTTTGGAAAAAAAAATAAAATTCTGAAAATAGTTTTGGAATGAAAATAGGTAGGGATTTTCCCCTTGCTAATTTAGTTAGGGAATTTTACCTTGCTAATTTAGATATGGAAATCATTATTTTAGCTAAGAAATTTTTTGTCACTAAAATTTTTAGCCAGGGAATATTTCCTTCGTTAATTTTTAAAAACAAATTTTTTAGATTGAGAAAGATTTTATCGTTAATTCATTGTTTTATTTTGTTTAGCGAAAGAAAACCCCCATTTAACTAGGGAATTTTACCTAGTTGTTTGGGATTTTTCTTGTAGTGTTAGAAAGAACGATAGACACATATATAGATATATAGATAGACAGATATATAAACAAATTGATAGAAAGACAAATAGATAAATCGATAGATAGATAAATAGACTGATAGATAGACAGAAAAATAAATAGAAAGAAACATAAATAGATAAAAAGATATATAGACATATAGATAGACAAATATATAGATAGATAGAATGATAGGAAAATAGATAGACATATATATATGTATATAGATAGACAAAGAGATAGATAGATAGATATACTTATAGATAGATAGATAGATAAAAAGGAAGATATATTATTTGACAAAAAGATTATTAGATGGATAACAAATAGATAAATAGATAATTAGTATGATATATATCGATAGCTAGATAACAGATAGATAGATATACACATAGATAGATATATAGAATGACAAATATATAGATAGATAGATCGATAAACAAATAGATAGATATATAGATAGACAATAATATAGACAAATAGATAGTGATAGATAAAAGGATAAATAGAAAGATATATAGATAGATAGATGGATGGATGGATGGATAGATAGATAAATAGATAAATATTCAAATATAATGATAGATAGATAGATAGACAAATAGAATGATAGATAGAAGGACAGACATATAGATAGATAGATAGGTAGATAGAAAGATAGATAAATAAATAGACACAGGGATAGACAGATAGACAGATAGATTGATAGATAGACAAATAGATTGATATATAGATAGATAGACAAAAAGATCAACATATAGATATACAAATAGATAGATAGATAGATATATAGATAGATATATAAATAGATATATAGATAGATAGACATATAATAGATAGACAAATAGATACATATTTTAATAGACATATAGACAGAATGATAGATAGACAAATAGATAAAAAAATAGATAGATAAACAATTAGATAGATAGATAAATAGGCAAACATATTGAAAAAAAGATAGACAGAAAGACAAATTGATTGATATACTAATATCAAAAAAAGACAATTAGATAGTTAGACAGAAAGTGATTTTGATTAATAGACAGTTAGAAAGTTACTCTATAAATATATCGATAGATTGACATATAGACAAATATATAGATAGATAGATACACAAAAAAAATATTAATAGGTAGATAAATAGATAAATATATAGATATACATATAGAGAGATAAAAAGATAGATAGATAGGTAGATAGATAGACTGATAGATAACTAGACAAATAGATAGAAAAATAGAAAGACATATATATACATATATAGTTAGACGAATATATAGATATATAGTTAGATAAACAAATAGACACATAGAGTGATATAATAATAAATAAAAAGACACATAGACAAATAGAATAATAAACAAATAGATAGATAAGAGATAAAAAGATGAACATTAAGATAGATAGAGAGATTGATAGAAAGATAGATTGATTGATTGATAGTAAGATAGATTGACAAATAGACAAATAGATAGATAGAAAAATATATAGGTAGATAGATAAATAGATATATAGATAAATAACTAGATAGATAGACAAATTAAAATATAGATATATAAACACATAGACACAAAAATAGATAGACAGATAAACAGATAGAGAAATAGATAGTTAGACTAATAGATAATTAAATAGTTTGAGAGATAATACATAGCCAGATAGATAGATAGATAGTTTAATTGTTAGACATTTAGACAAATTGATATATAGATAGACAAATATAAATTTAGATAGATAGATATACAGATGGACAAATAGATAAATAGATAGATAGACAGATAGGCAATTAGATAGATATATAGATAGACATATAGAAAGATATACAGATAGATAGATAGACATATAGATAGATAGATAAAAAGATAGATGATAGACAGATAGAAAGATATATCGATAAATAGATAGATAGATAGATAGAGAGATAGATAGATAGAGAGATAGAGAGATAGATAGAGCGATAGATAGAGAGATAGATAGAGAGATAGATATAAAGCCTGATAGGCTAATACACTAATATACTGAGACATGAAAATATAGATAGAAAGGAATAATAGATTGATAGATTGATATAAAAATAGATAAACTAATAGATAGATAAATAGATAAATATACATTTGGATAGATAGACTTTTAGATAGGTAGACATTTAGAAAGATAGAAAAATAGATAATTTGACAAATAAATAGATAAATAGATAGACATTTTGATAAATAGAAAGATAGACATATCGATTTATAGATAGTTAGTTAGATAGGTAGTTAGAAAGTTAGACTAATAGACATAAATATATATATATATTAGATATATAGATAGTCAGAATGATAAATTGATAGGTAGATAGATAGATAAAAAGATATACAAATAGCTATATATACAGAGAGATAGATATATAGATAGATAGATATCTAGAATATAGAAAGAAAGATACAGAGATAGATAGATAGATATATAGATAAATAGATAGATAACTAAATAGATATATAGATAAATAAATAAATATATACATTGATAGACATATAGATATACAGATAGATAGATAGATAGAATCATAGATAGATAGATAGATAGATAAGCAGATAAATAGATAGATAGATAGACAAAGAGATAGATAGATAGATAGAGAGATAGATAGATAGATAGAGAGATAGATAGAGAGATAGATAGAAAGACTTATAGGCTAAATGACTAATGACTAATGGATATAAATATAGTTAAATAGTTATACAGATAAAAAGTTTTAGAGATAGATTAACAGATTGACAGGTTGACAGATAGATAGATAGATAGGTAGATAGATAGGTAGGTAGGTAGATAAACAGATAGACATTTAAATAGATAAACATTTATATAGATAGACATATAGATAATTAGAAAAATTGACAAATAGATATATAGCCAGATTGGTAGTTAGATTTATAAATAGATACACAAATAGAGAGATAGACAAATAGAATGATAAATAGATTGAAAAGAGAGAGATAGACAAATTGGTAGATAGATAGATAGATATATATATACCTATATATAGATAGATAGATAGATAGTTAGATAGACATAAAGACAAATAGATTGATAGTTTGATAAATAGACAAATAGATAGATAGACAGATAGAAAGTTAGACAAATTGACAAATAAACAAATAGAAAGTATATTGATTGACCGATAGACAGATTGAAAGATAAATATAGAAGTAGATAAACATATAGAATGATAAATAGATTGATATATAGACATTTAGATAGATAGATAGATAGATTGCTTTACATAGAAATAGATAGATATACAGATAGATAGATATTTTGATATTTAGTTATAGATATAGAGGTTGTCAAAATGATTGATAGACAGAAACATATATAGACAAATAGAGAGATGGACAATTTGACTTACATATAGATATAGAAATAGACATATAGATAGATAAAATACTAGACAAATTGATGGATAGATAAATATACACATAGACAAATAGATAGATAGACAAATAGATAGATAGATAGATATACAAATAGTAAGATAAAAAGATAAAAAGATATACAAATAGGTAGATATATACACAGATAGATAGATAGATATATAGCATAAAAGATATATATATATATATAGAAATATTGAAAGACAAATTGACTGATTGACAGATAGTCAAATAGATAGATAGATTTACACATATAGAGAAAGAAAGACATATATAGATATAGAAAGATAGCCTAATAGTCAAATAGATAGATAGATAGATAGATAGATAGATATAAAGAGATATAGAAAGATAAACAAAAAGGCATATAGAGAGATAGATAGATATATAAATTGACAAATTAATTTTCGATAGATAAAGAGATAAATAGATATCCACATAGATAGATAAATAGATAAATAGATAGACCATTTGATAGATAAATATACATATATATAGATAAATAGATTGCAAAATAGATAGATTGATAGATATACATATAGATAGATAGACATATAGATAGACAAATACACAGATAGATAGATAGAAGGAAAGGTAGATAGAAAGATATACAAATAGATAGATCGATAAAAAGACAAAAAGATAGATATACATATAGATAGATATATAGATATATAGATATATCGATAGACATATAGATAGATAAAATAGATAGATAGATAGATAGATATATATATATATATATATATAGACACATAAATAGATATATAGATAAATAGATAGATAAATATATAGATAGATAAATAGATGGATTGATAGATAGAAAGATAGATAGATAGATAGATAAAAAGATAGACAAATATAAAGATTGACGAATTGATAGATAGATATGCATATAGATAAAACGAATGATAGATAAATAGATAGATAGAATAATTGATAGACAGATAGAATGATAGATATATAGACATAAAGATAGATAGACACATTGTTAGAATGATTGATAGCCATATATATAGATATACATATAGACAAATAAATAGATAGAAAAATAGATATATATAAAAATATATAGATAAACTAATAGATAGATAGATAGACAAATAAATAGAAAGATAGACAGATAATTAGAAAGGTAGATTTGCAGATAGAGAGATAGACAGATAGATATATATAAAATATATCGATATACAAATAGATAGATAGACAAATAGATAGATATATAGATAGATAGAAATATAGATAGATAGATAGACAAATAAACTAGATAAACTGATAGATTAATTGATAGGCAGATAGACAGATAAATAGAAAGATAGAAAGACATATATACATATAGACATATAGACATATAGACATATACGAACATAGATAGATATATAGATAGACATATAAATAGATAGATAGATATATAAATAGATAGATAAATAGATAGATATAGCGATAGATATATAGATAGATAGAAAGACATCTAGATTGATAGAAACACATATAGATAGATATCTAGATTCGTAGATAGACAGATATAAAATAAACACATAAACTCATACACACATAAACACATAAATAGATAGACAAATAGATAGATACACACCTATATAGATATACAAATAGATAGATACACACCTATACAGATAGACAAATAAACTGATAGACAAATAGGTAGATGGATATTTAAATAATTATATATATAGATAGATAGATATACATATAGATAGATAGGCATAAACATATAAATAGATGGACAAAAAAAGATATATTACAATAGACTAATAGACTAAGAGAAAGTTTGATAGTTTAATAAATGAATAGACATATAGATAGATAAATAGTTAGACATTTATACAAATTTATAGATAAATAGATATACATATATATAGATAGAAAGATACATAGATAGATAGATTGATTGAGAACAAATAGTTATATTGAAAAATATATAAATATATAGATAGATAGATATATAGATATATAGTTAGTTAGTTAGACATATAGATATAAAGATAGATAATATATATATATATATATATATATATATATATATATATATATATATTGTAAATAGATATACAATATAGAAAGAGTGAGAGAAAGAGAGATATATTTAAAGATAGATAAATAGACAGATATATATATAGACAAATGTGTAGATATAAATAAATAAATAAATATATATATACACACACACACACACAGATTGACTAATAGATTGATGGATAGTTAGATAGATAGATAAACATATAGAGATATAAAAAGATAAACTAATAGACAAATAGTTAGATAAATAGAAATATAGATATCTAAATAGAAAAATAGATAATTCATTAGGTATATAGAAAAATTCAATGATAGATAATTAGAGAGATAGATAGATATAAAGACATATAGAAAGATTGATAAATAGACACATGGAAAGATAGATAGATAGAGATATAGAAATATAGATAGACTGATAGAGAAATAGTAAGATTCATATATAGAAAGATAAACATATAAACATATAGATAGATTGATAGATATTTATATATTGATAGATAAATAGATTGACAAATAGGAAGATAATTATATATATAGACTGACATATAGACACATAGATATATTGATTGATAAATACATAGATAGATAGAAAGACATACATATAGACAGACATACATACCGCTAGGTAGATATATAATTAGATAGACAAATAGATAGTTAGATAGATAGAAATATAAATACATATATAGATTGATAGATAGATAGAGAGTTAGATAGATAGATAAAAAAATAGATAGATAGACAACTAGATAAATAGACACAAACAATAGATATATGAACAAGTTGACATATAATAGATCGATATATAGACATATAGGTAAATAAAAAAATAAATATATACAATAATAGATAAACTGATAAAAAGTTAGACAGATAGTTAGTTAGTTAGATAGACAGATAGATAGATTGATTGATTGATTCAAAGATTCAGAAATAGAAGATAAATAGAGAAGAAAAATAGAAAAAAGCCAAATAGTCAAAAAGAGATATAGATAGATATGCAGATAAATAAATTTATACATAGAAAGATAGATAGAAACACAAATTGATTTATAAATAGATAGATAGGTAGATAGATATACAAATAGAAAAATAGATAGATAAATAGATACATAGAGAAACACATAGAGAGATGAAGAGATAGATAGATAGAGATATAAAAAGATTGAGTAATAGAGAAATACTCTGATAGATAGATAAACAAATTGATAGTTAGACATATAGAAAGATAGATGGATCTAAATATTTATAGATAAATAGATATATAAAAAAGATAAATAGATATATTCATAGATAAATATACAAATAGAATAATATACAAATATCCAGATACATAAATAGATTGATAAATACCTAGATAGATAGATAGACATTTATGCATATAGATAGATAGGTATATATATATATATATATATATACTAAAAGACAAATAGATACAAAGATAGATAGATAGATAGCTAGATATATATATATATATATATATATATATAGTTAGATATATAGATAGATAGAAATATATATATATATATATATATATATATATATATATATAAGTAGATAGATATACAGATAGATTGCTAGATAGATATATAGACATATAGAAAGTTAGATAATTATACAAATAAAAAGATAGATATATAGACAGATTCATAAATAGATAGATACATAGATATATAGACAAATAGACAAATAAATTGATAGATAACTAGATAGATAGATAAATAGGAAAATAGATAGAGAGTCATATAAAAATATAGATAGAAAAATAGACCCATAAACAAATTCACATATAGACTAATAGATAGACAGATATACAGAAAAATAGATAGTTTGATTGATAGATTGACATGTAGACACATAGACAAATAGATACATTGATAGAGAGATAGATAGATAGATAGATACATAGACTTAAAGATACATAGACTAATAGATAGATTCACAAATAGACAAATACATTTATAGACTAATAGGAAAGTAGTCAAATAAATAATTAGATAATTAGACACCTAGACACATAGTCAGACAGTTAGATAGATAGATAAATAAATAAATAGACACATATTGAAATAAATATATACACATTTAGACAGATAGACACCTAAATATATAGATAGATTGATAGATAAATAGATAGATAGTTAGTTAGATATATTTACAGATATTTAGATAGATAGATAGATAGACAGACAAACAGATAGACAGATAGATAATTAGATAGATAGAAAGATAGAAATATAGATAGATACAAAGATAAATGGATATGTGGATGGCCAAATAGATAGTTTGAGAGATAAAGAGATAAATATATAGACATATTGTCATATAGATAGATAGATATATATATTGATAAATAGATAGATTGACAAATATAGAGTTAAAAAGATATACATATAGATAGATAGATTTATTGATAGACAAATAGATAGATACCCAAATAGTTAGATAAATAAATTGACACCTAGACATATAGAGAGATAGATAGATAGATAAGCAAGTAGACAAATAGACATATGGATAGGTGAACACTTAGATAGATTGACAGATAAATAATAGAAATATTGATAGATATATATATAGATAGATAGATATACAAATAGACAGATAAACAGACAAGTAGACATATAGATAGATAGATACAAAGATACATATTTAGACATATAGATTGATAAACAGATAGATAGATACATAGAATGATAAATATATAGAAAATTTGACAGATAGCATGATATACTAATAGACAAACAGATAGATAGATAGATAGACATATATAAAGATATAAAGATATATAAATAGATAGATAGAAAAATAGATAGATTGATAGATAATTTGATAGAAAGATATACCAATAGATAGATAGATATATAGATATACAAATCAAAAGATCGGGAGATATATAGATAGATATATAGATTGATTTTTAGACAAATAAATTAAATGGTATATAGATAGATTGACTTATAGATAGATAGACATAGAGATAAATAGATAGGCAAATAGACATATACATGGATAAAAAGAAATATAGATAGATAGATTGACAAATCGAAAGTTAGATAGATAAATAGATAGATAGATATATAGATAGATAAATAGATATATAGATAGATATACAAATATGCAAATTGATAGATGTGGAGATATAAAGATAGATAAATAGATAGATAGATTGTCAATTAGATAGATAGGTAGATAGATTAAAATATAGACCGAGAGATAGTTAAATAGTTAGATAATAGATAGATAGTCAAATAGATTAATAGATAGATAGTCAGATAGACATATAGATAGATAGATAGATAATCAGATAATAATATAAGTAGATATATAGATAGATATATAGATATATAGATATATAGATAAATACATAAATAAATAGATAAATAGATAAATAGCTAAGTATTTAGTTAGAAGTAAATTGATAAATAGATAGATAGATATATATGGGGATAGATAGATAAACAAATCATTGATACATAGATAGATAGACACATATATCGATAGACATAAATATAGATAGATAGATAGATAGAAAGAAAGATAGATTGATAGATAGACTGATAGATAGATAGATTTATAGATGTATAGATACGAAGATATATAAATAGACAGATAGATAGATAGGAAGAGAGATAGATATATAGATAGATAGATATATAGATAGAATGATAGATAGATATATTGATAGATAGATATATAGATAGATAGGTAAACACATTGAAACATAGAGAGATAGACAAATAGACATATAAATATAAAGGTTGATACACCGATTATTAGATAGATAGAAAAATAAACATAAGATAGATAGATAGATTGACCAATATACAAATATATAGATAGAAACATTTAAACATATTGACATAAATAGATAAACAGATAGACAATTAGAAAGATAGACTAAAAGGAAATTATATAATTTGATAAATAGACGGATAGATAAATAGATAGATAGACAATTAGATAGTTAAACTATTATATAGATATACCAATTGACATAGACATATAAATAGATTAATAAATTGATAGATAGATTGATAGACAAATAGATTGATAGACAAATAGATTGATAGACAAATAGAAAGATGGAAAGATAGATAGATATATAGATGGATAGATTGATAGTAGGCATATAGGTAGATTGATAGATTGTAAGATAGACATATAGACACATAAACAAATAGTTAGATAGATACATAAATTAATACATAGGTAGATAGACATACATATAGACATATAGAAAGATAGATATACAGACAAATAGATAGATAGATAGACTATTAGATACACAAAAAGTTAAATAATTAAACAGATTGAAAAATTGACAGATAGACAGATGAAAAATAGATTGTTAATTAGTTAGTGAATTAGACAGATAGAAAGATATATAGATAGATAGATAGATATATTAAAATTTAGATACATAGATAGTTAGATAAATAGACAAATAGAAAGTTAAACAAATAGACAGATATAGATAAAAATATAGACAAATAGATAGATATAAAGATAATGAGATATACATATATATATAGTTAGACAAATATATAGATAGATAAATAGATAGATGGATAGACATATAGACTTATATTCTAATAGACTAATAAAAAGATAGATGCATAGATAGATAAATAGAGTGATAGATAGATAGATATATATAGACAGATAGACAAAGAGATGGATAAATAGATAGACATATAGACAGATAGATAGATAGACAAATAGATAGATAGATCTATAGATAGACAGATAGATAAATAAATAAATGCATAGATATATAGATAGATAGACATATATATAAATAGATAGATTGATATATAAATAGATAGATTGACACATAGATAAATATATAAATAGATAGATACACAATATAATATATATATATATATATATGTAGATAGACATATATACAGATGAATCTGCATATAGACACATAGATAGATAGACAATTAGATAGTAGAATAGATTAATATAAAGATAGTCAGATATACAAATATATAGATAGACAAATAGCCAAATTAGAAGATTGGTAGATATATATATCGATATATAAATAAATCGATATATAGATATATAGATATATAGATATATACACAAATATATAGATAAATAGATAGATAGTTAAATATTTAGATAGTTAGACAAATTGATTAATAGATAGATAGATAGATATGCAAATATATAGATAAATAGATAGTAGATTGATAGATAGATAGATATTATAGATAAAAATATAGATAGATAGCTATATACATAGAAAGATAGATAGACAGATATACATATTGATATTTAGATAGATTGATAGATATAGAAATAGATAGATAGGTAGATAATAGATAGTTTGATAGATACATTGATAGACATATAGATAGATAGATAGCTAGACAGACACATAGATGGACATATAGATATATAGATACATATAAACATAGATGATAGAAAATAGACAGATAGACAAAAGATTAAATACACAAATTTATAAATAGATAAAAATAAGATAGATAAAAAGACAGATAGATAAATTGAAAGATTAATCGATAGACACATAGAAATATAGAGACATAAATAGACACACAGATTGATAGATAGACAATTATACTAATTGACTAATATACAATTAGATAGTTTAGTAGATAGCTAAATATATAAATATATAGATAGACATATAGACTGTTAGACAATTATATAGATAGATAGCTAATCATACAAACATATAGATAGATTGATAAATTGATAGATGGAGAGATAGACAAAAAGAATAGATAGATATAAAGATTGACACATAGACAGATATATAGAAAGAAAGATAGACAGATATACTGATAGATAGATTGAAAAATAGATAGATAGACAAATAGGCTGATAAACAAATAGATAGATAGACAAATAAATAGTTAGATAGACATACACATAGATAGATAGAAAGAAAGATAGAATATAAATAGACTTATAAACAAATTGACAGAAAGATAGTAAAATAGTTAGACAGATAGATAAATAAATTATTGATTGTTAGTTAATTAGTGAATTAGATAGAAAAATAATTAGATAGATAGATTGAAAGATTGTCAAATTGATAGATAGATGAAAAGATACATAGATAGATAGAAAAGTAGATACATAGACAGATAGATAAATAGACAAATAGAAAGTTAGTCATATGGACAAATATATTCATATAAAGATAGATAAATAGACAAATATATAGATACATACATAGACATATAGATTGTTAGACAAATAGATAGATAGATAGATAGATAGAAAGATAGATAGACATATTGATACATAGAATAAAAAAAAATAGATAGATACACAAATAGATAAAGATACAGATAGATAGCTAGATAGATTGATTGATCGACCATTAGATAGATTGAAAGATAGATAGACATATATATAGAAAGATAGATAGCTAGGTAGATAGATAGATAAACAGATATATATATATATATATATAAATAGATCAGTATACATATTGATAGAGTGATATACTATGTATATATGTAGATAGATAGACAAATTGACTAATAGACTGATAGACAAAAAATTAGTTAAATAGTTAGACGAATAGACAGATACAAAGATAGATAGTTAGATAGTTACATATATTTATAGATAGACATATAGATAGATAGATAGATAGATAGAAATATAGATAGATAGACTGATAAATAGATATACATATTGATATTTTGATAGATAGATAGATAAATAGAAAAATAAATAGATAGACAAATTGATATATATATATATATATATAAAGTAAGATATATAGATATACAGATAGCCAAATAGAAATATAGACAAATAGACATATAAACAATTAGATAGATAGATATATAGATAAACACATAGACGTATAGATTGATAAACTAAAAGGCATATAGTGAGATAGAAATATAGACATATAGACAACTTTTCAGATAGATAGATAGACAGTTACCTAGATAAATAGATATATAAATAAATAGAAAGATAGATTGATAAACTTATATAGTGTTAGACTAATAGATAGTTGGATATTTAGATAGATAAATAGATAGATTGATATACAAATTGACAATTAGACAAAAAGATAGATAAAAAGATATATTAATTGATTGATTGATTGATTAATAGTCAACTAGACTAATAGACTTATATACTAAAAGAAAGATAGAAAGATAGATAGATAGAGATAGATAAATAGAAAGATAGACATACGGATAGATTGATAGATAGTTAGATAGATAGAAAAAAAGATATACACATAGATAGCCTTATGGATAGATAATTTGATTGATTGATTGATAGTCTATTAGATGAATAGATAGATAGATAGAAAGGTAGATTGGCAGATAGATAAATATATAGATAGATAGATAGATAGATAAACAAATAAACAAATACAAAGATTTACAAATAAGAAATAGAAAGATATACAAATAACAAATAAATATATAGACAGACATACAAGTAGACATAAAGATATATAGGAACATATACATATAGACAAATCGATAAATAGACAATTAGTAAAATTGATAGATAGACTTATATATATATATATATATATATATATATATTAATATACACACATACATACAGATAGATAGATAGATAGTTAGATAGATAGATAAATAAATATATAGATAGACACATGGGCGATAGAATGATAGATAGATACAAAGTGTGATAGACAGATAGATAGTCAATTAGACATATAGGTAGATAGACAAATAGGCAAATAGAGAAATAATCAGATATACAGATAAAAAATAGATAGATTGAAAGATAGAAAGGTAGATATATAGACATATAGAATGTTAGATTTATAGTTATATAGTTAGATAGATAAAGAGATATATTGATAGATATAGTCAGATAGATATATATATATATATATATATATATATACACACACACACATATATAGATAGACAACTAGTTAGCTAGAAAGATAGATAGATAGGAAAAATATAGATTAGTAGATAGAAACATAGCTAGATAGATAGAAAGATAGATTTTCACATAAAAGGAAAAGAAAATTGATAGATATATAGACAAGTAGAAATTTAAATAGATAGGTAGATAGACAGGTAGACAGATAAACATAAAGAAAGAAAGATATATATATATATATAGAAGATATATAGATAGATAGACAGATAGACAGATAGACAGATAGACATACATACATATAGATAGATAGATAGATAAATATTTTGATAGAAAGGAAGATACATAGATAATAAGATTGACATATAGACATATAAAAAGATAGACATATATTCAGATAGATAGATAGATAGATAGAGAGAGAGAGATAGATAGATAGATACATAAGCATATCTGAAGATAGATAGATTGATAGATAGATAGATGTATATGCAAAAAGATATACATTTAGATATATAGATAGATAGATAAATTGATAGATAGATAGACATATGTGCAATTAAGATAGATGGATAGACTGATACAAACTATGATAATTAGAAAGTTAGAGATATATATCGACATTAGACATATAGACATAAAAATAGATATTTAGTTGTTTAGTTAGACAAATAGATAGATAGATATATAAATTGATAGATTGTTAGCCAATTTGATAGATAGATAGATAATCAAATAGATAGAAACATAGATTAACATCTAGACATTAAGATAGATAGAAGAATAGATAAATAATTATAAAGACAGATATATAGATTGATAGATAGATATATTGACAAATAAACATATAGATAGATAGATAATAGATAGATAGATAGATAGATAAATTGATAGCTACATAGATATATAGATAGATAGACAAATAGACCGATTAATCGATAGACTAATAGTTAGAAAGATAGTTTGACAATTATATATATAGATAGATTGAAATTTGAAAGATAGATAGTTAGACAGATAGAAAGAATAACACTTAGAAACTTACAAATATTGATAGATAGACATATAATCATTTAGACAAATAAATAGATAGATAGATAGATAGATATATAAACAAATAGATATATAGACAGATATATATATAGAGCTGATAAATATATTGAAAAATAGACAGATAGATAGTTATAAAGATAGATAAAAAGATAGATTTATGGAAGAATAAAAAATACACAAATAGACAAATAAATAGAAAGACATACAAATATAAAGATAGATAGATAGACATATAGACAGACAGATAGATAGATAGATAAACAGACACATAGATAGATAGATAGATAGATAGACACATAGATAGATAGACATAAAGATAATTAAACATATAGCAAGATAGCCACATAGAATGAAAGATGGATATACAAATAGATTTATAGACAGATAGATAGGTAGTGAGATAGATAGATAGACAAACACTTAGATAGGCAAAAAGATAAATAAATGGTTAGATTGACAGATAGACAGACTGATTGATTGATTGATAGATAAACATATAGATAGACAAATAGATAGATAATCATATAGATAGATAGATAGATTATTAGACAGATAGATAAATAGATTGATAGATAGAAATATAGATAGAGAAATAGATAGATAGACAGATAGATATATAGATGATAGACAAATAGTTATATAGATAGATATACAGATAAATAGATAGATTAATAAGCAAAAAGAAAGATAGAAAGATTGTTATATAGAAAGATAAATAGATAGATAGTTAGACAGATTGATAGACTGATAGATAGACAATTAAAGAGATAGATAAACAGATAGATAGATAAATAGATAAAAATATAGATAGACTAATAGATAGATAGATAGATAGATAGATAGACATATAGATAGAAAGATACATGGACAAATAGATAAATATATAGATAGATAGTTAGATTAGTTGATAGATAGATATATAGACAAATAGATAGATAGATAGATAACTAGATAGATAGATAGACAAATAGATAGACAAATAGATAGACAAGTAAATAGATAGATAGACAAATAGATAGATAGATAAAAGGTAGCTACATAGATATATAGATAGATAGACAGATAGACCAATTTATCGATAGAGACTAATAGTTAGAAAGATAGTGTGACAATTATATAGATAGAGAGATTGAAATATAGATAGTTAGATAGATAAAAATAGAAGAACTTAAACACATATAAATATTGATAGATAGACATAATTATTTAGACAAAAAATAGATAGATAGATAAATAGTCAGATAAACAAATAGTTATATAGACAAATAAATAAATAGCTTATAGATAGATAGACATATAGACAGATAGATAGTTAGAAAGATAGATAGATAGATTTATAGACAAATAGAAAATAGACAAGTAAACAAATAGATTGAAAGATATACAAAAATATAGATAGATAGATCGACACATAGATAGATAGATAGACACATAGAGCAAGATAGCCTTATAGAATGATAGATAGATATACAAATAGATTGATAGACAGATAGATAGGTAGATAGATAGATAGATAGATAAATACATAGATAGGTAGATAGATAAATAGATAGATAGATTGATAGACAAATAGATAGATAGATAGATAAACATATAGATAGACAAATAGATAGACAAATAGATATATAGATTATTAAACAAATAGATAGATAGATAATTAGATAAACAAATAGATAGATAGATAGATAGATAAATAGATAGATAGATAAATAGATAGATAGACATATAGATAAATAGTTAGATATACATATAGATAAACATATAGATACATATTAATAGGCAGAAACAAAGATAGAAAGATAGTCATATAGAAAGATAAATAGATAGATAGTTAGATAGATTGATATACAAGTAGATAGATATATAAATAGACATATATATAGATATATAGATAAAATATAGATAGATATATAGATAGATAGATAGATAGACAGATAGATAGATAGAAAGATAGGTTGACATAGATAGAAAGATAGACAAATAGATAGATATATAGTTAGTTAGTTAGATTGGTTGAAAGATAGATAGATAGACAAGCAAATATATAGATAGATAGACATATAGAGAGATAAATAGATAGATATATATATATATATAGACAAATACATAGACAGAATGATAGAAAGAAAAATATATAAATATATAGGCAAATAGACAAATATATATCCACACAGAAAGATAGATAGGCAGGTAGCCAGATAGAAAGATAGATAGGCAGGTAGCCAGATAGAAAGATATTCAGGCAGGTAGACATAGACAAACTACCATATAGATAGACAGCCAAAAAGATAAATAGATATTAAAAAAATAAACAAATAAAAAGACAGATAAATAGATTATAGAAAGAAAAATAGACATATATATAGATAGTTTGATAGACAACTTGATAGACAGATTGATAGACATAATGATTGATATATTAAAATATGGATTGATAGACAATTTGATAGATAGATTGTTAAATAGAATGATAGATAATGGATAGAGAGAGAGAAATAGATAGATAGATAGGCAGATAAATAGACAAAGAGATAGATAAATTGAAAGATATATACATAGACAAAAAGATAGGTAGATTATTTGACAAATAGATAGATAGGTAGATACATAGATAGAGAGATGAATAGTTAGATTGATAAAAAGATAGATATATTGATATGTAGATAGATAGATAGATAGATTGGTTGGTTGATAGCCAAATATATAGACAAATATATGGATAGAAAGATTGATAGAAAAATAGATAGATAGAGAGATAATTAGAAAGACTAATAGATAGAGATATAAATAGACATATATAGAAATATATACAAACAGATAGACACGAAGATAGAAAGACAGATAGTCATATAGATAAATAGATGGATTGATAGATTGATAGATAGATAAATAAATAAATAGATAGATAGATAAATAGACATAAAGTCGACATACAAATAGATAGATATATACATAGATAGATAGATAGATAGATAGAGAAATATATAGACAGATATATAGACAGATAGACATACATATAGATAAATAGATAGATAGATAGATAGATAGACAAATAGAATGATAGATAAAAAGTTATACAAACTGATAGATAGATAAATAAAAATATAGATAGATTGATAGATAAAAAAATAGATAGATAGATAGAAATTCAAATAGATAGATAGACAGGTAGACTAACAAACATATAAATAGATTGAGAGACAAATTGATAGATTAATGAATATATGGATAGCTAGAAAGATATATAGAAAGTTAGTTAAATTGATAAATAGATTAATAGACAAATAGATAAATAGATAGATAGACAAATAGATAGAAAGATTATTAGACAAATCAATAGATAGATAAACATATAGATAGATAGATAGAGAGTTAGATAGACCTATAGAAAGAAAGAAAGATAGATAGATAGGTAGAAAGATAGATAGAAAGATAGATAGATAGATAGATAAATGATAGATAGATAGATAGTTAGGCAAATAGTTAGACAGATAGATAGACAAGTCGAAAGATAGATAGACAGATTGATTGACAGATAAACAGATGAATAGACAGACAAATATATATATATATATATATATATATAAAGATAGATATATAGATAGATAGACATATAGATAGATAGATAAATAGAAAGATAGTTAGATAGATAGAAAGATTTATAGATTTATAGATTTATAGATTTATTGATACACAGATTAATAGATAAATTGATCGATGGATTGATAGATAGATTGATAGTCAAATTGATAGGCGATTAGATAGATAAATTCATAGATAGATAGATACATATATAAATATATAGATAGATAGATAAAAATATAGCTAGATATATAGATAGATAAATAGTTAGAATATTAGATATGTAGATAGTAATATTTTTAGATATATAGATTTATAAATAGGTATATAGATAGATATAAATATATAAATATAAATAAATAAATAAATAAATAAATAAATATATATATATATATATATAGATTGATACAAAAATAAATAGATGGTATAAATAAAGATAGATATAGAAATAGATAGATAGATAGATAGACATAAAGATAGAAAATTTGTTAGATAGTTAGATTGATAGAAAGATAGGTAGATAGATAGTAAGACATAGATAGACATATTGATAAATAGATAGACAGGTTGTTTAATAGATATATAGATATAAATATAGATATACACATAGATAGATAGATAAATAGATAGACATATAGATTGCTAGATAGATAGAAAAATAGATACAATAAAAGAAAGAAAGAAAGATAGATATATAGATAGATAGACAAAATATAGACAAATAGTTATACTAACAAAAAGATAGATGGATAAAGTGATAATATACACACAAATAGATAGACAAATAGATAGACATATAGATAGACAATTAGTTAGAGAGATAGACATAATGGTAGGCAGTCAAGTAGCCAGACAATTAGGCAAGCAAGCAAATAAACAGATAGACCGACAAATAAATTGGAAGATTGATAGACATATAAACAAAGAGACACATAAAAAAAGATAGATAGCCAAATAGATAGATAAATAGTTAGAAAGTTTCAAACACAGATTAATAGACATATAGATAGACAAATTGATAGAGATATAGATAAACAGATAGAATAAGACATAGATAGACATATATATATATATATATATATATATATATATATATATATGTATATATATGTATGTATATATATTGATATATAGACTAATAAAAAGATTTATAAACTTATTGATAGATAGATTGATGGACAATTTTATAGATAGATTGATGGACAATTTCATAGATAGATTGATAGACAGAATTAAAGATATATAGATAGATAGTTAGTTAGATAATTGATAGATAAATATTTTGATAGATAGATAGATAGATTATTAGACACATAGATAGATAGTTAGGTAGATAGAAAGGCATTAGATATATTGATTGACAAATGGATAGATAGATAGATAGAAAGGTAGATAGAAAAATAGATAGATAGATAGAAAATTTGATTGATTGATTGATACATAGATAGATAGATATATAGATATATAGATATATAGTTAGATTTATAGACAAAAAGATATATAATTAGATAGAAATATTGATAGACAAAAAGATAGATAGACAGCCAGATAGATAGATTTATAAAAAATAGATTGATAGATTGACAGACAAGTAGATAGGGAGATAGATAAATTGATAGATAAATATAAATATAAATATAAATATAAATATATATATATTGATAGAGAGATAGATAGACAAATAGTTAGACAGACAGAAAGACAGTTAGACAAAAAAACAAACAAACACACAAATAGATAGACAGATAGATAGATAGAAAGACAGATTGATAAGTTGACATCAGGTAGGCAGACAATCAGTGAGGCACTTAGATAGACAAATAGACAGACAAAAATATGCAGATAGATAGACAAACAAACATTGAGATATACAAATAGACATATAGATAGACAGATAGACAAAAACAAGAAAGATAGTTTTTTACATAAATTGATAGACGCATAGATAGATAGATTTATTTAGAGATAGATATAAAGATAGTCGATAGATAAATAGACAAATAGATGCACATATAGATAGATATATTGATAGATAGACAAATAGATAGTCAGATTGATAGATATAATGATAGAAGATTGATAGAAGATTGTTAGAAATATTGATAGACATATTGATAGAAAGCTTGATAGACAAATTGATAGCCAGATTAATAGACAGAATGATAGATAGATAGATAGTCATATAGAAAGATATATATATAAACAGACATATTGATACATGGAAAGATAGATTAATAGATAAATAGATAGATAGATAGATATACAGATAGATAGACAGACAAATAGATAGATAGATACAATGATAGACAAAGAGATAGAGAGAGAGAGAGAGGAATTTTGATAAACGGATAGACTGATAGATAGACAATTAGTTATATAGTTAGATAGATCGATAGATAGATATACAAACAAACTAACTTACTAACTAATAGAAATGCTAATTGATATATAGACAGACAAATAGATAGATAGATAGATAGACAAATAGATAGATAGAAAGTTATCAAGATTTAAAGAAAGATAGATTGACAGATAAATAAATAGATTGATAAATAGATTAATATACAGATAGTTAGAGAAATAGATAAACATATAGATACATGGATTGATAGAAAGATTGATAGAAAAATTGATAGATAGACTCATTGACAAATTGAAAAGAGATTGATAGGCAGATAAATTAATTACTTGATAGATTGATAGACAGATAGATAGATAGATATAAAGATAAATAGATAGATAGATAGATAGATCAATAAATTATTAGATAGATAGATATCTTGATAGATGTAGAGATACATAGCAAGATAGATAGAGAGGTAGATAGATATAAAATAGATAGATAGATCAATAAATAGACAGATAGAAAGACATATAGATATATATGTAGATTGATAAAAAAAATAGATAAACAAATAGGCAGATAGATAGATAGACAAAAATATGGATATATAGATTGATAGATAAATGGATATATAGATAGATAGACATACAAATATATAGATAGATATATAGATATTAGATCGGCATATATAAAGATAGATTGATATACATTTAGATAGACAGATAGATAGGCATATATATTGATAGATAGATTGATTGATAGACAAATAGATAGACAAAAATATAGATATACAGATACATAAACAAATAGATAGATAGATAAATAGATAAATAGATAGAGAGATAGATAAACAAATAGTTAGATTGATTGATAGAAAGAAATAATGATAGATATATAGATAGATATATAGATTATAGATAAATAGTTAGATAAAGAGATAGATAGATAAACAGACAGACAAATTGATTGATTGATTGACAAATAGACAGTTAGAAAGACTGATAGATAGATAGATAGAAAGATACAAAAGTAGATTAATAGACAGATAGATAGATATTTAGGTAGACAAATAGATAGATAGAAAGATAGATTGATAGATATACAAATAGAGGTAGATGGATAGATAGATAGACATATACATAGATAGATAGATTGATTGATTGATACATTGATAGACAAATTGATATGGCAATTTGATAGATAGACATATTGATATACTGATATATAGATAAATATATAGATAGATAGATAGATATAGATACTGATAGATAGACATATAGAAAGACAGATAGAAAGACACATACCACTACAAGAAAAAACCCAAATAGCTGGGGACATTTTCCGAGCTATATAGGCTATTCCATCACTAAAATATAATAATGACGTAATAATGATGGAAATTATCACAATATAAAGTTCTCGTCGAAAAGTATTAACGAGAAAATATAATTCCCTAGTAAATTTTTTAATGATGGAAATTCTTTAGCTAATCATTTTTTTCCCTTGCTAATTTTGATTGTAATTAAGAATAGTAATTGATATTTTTTGACTGAATATATACAGATAATTCCCTAGTTAAATTAGCGAGGAAAAATTCCCTAGCTATTTTCATTCCAAAGATTTTTTCATAATTTTTTTTACAAAAAATTTGCTTACATATTTTATAATTTTTATATTAAATTGAATAAAAACATTTACTATAAACAATTATTTATAATTAACATAAAGAAAAAGTAGTTTATAAATTTATCAGATACAATTTTTACATAGTTAAAATAAAAATATAACATAAGTATATTATTATTTATATCAAAATCATTATCCTCATCATTAGTTGATGTATTTGTGCTAAGTTCTCCTGAGTTATTTATCTACTAGAACTCTGTGTACTATCTATCTCATTAAACCCACTAACTATGACTACATATATGACATATGTTGTTGTATTGTATTTGCTACTGCTCAGAAAAACTATTTTGAACTTTCTCAACAACATAATTATCAACACTGAAATCACGAATCAAAGCCATAATATAATAAAATGAAAGTCTCACTCTTAACATAAAACAAAAGCAAACACACGTGTTTACTTAATTTCTAGATGCACTGTTTGACCATATCTAGCAGCTAGAGCATCTACAACAAGTTTGTCTCCCAATTTCAACCACTTTACTAATATCTTTTCATTTTTTAGGGGCTGCATATACGAAACAGTACTTATCATCGAGCATGTTCCTGTCCTTGATCGGAGCTTCCTCTAAAAATATAGATAGAGGCTTAGATTTTTCACTGAGACGATGATGAAGTACAATTATGAAAAAATAAACAAGATAGAAAACTAAACAAATGAAATAACAAACCAAGAAGCTAATTAAATAATATAGTGTAGCCAGAAGACGTAATTAGAAACAAATACAAAAATGAGAACTAGCAATCAATGAGAAATCTAATCATGTAGTTTTTCTTGGAGATGGTTCCCATGTCCAAGTCCACACTATGTTCTTCTCTTTAGTATTAAGGATCAAGACAATCGCTGGAGCCTCCAAGCATCCGACTCTAACCTAATTAGCTAACTCATTTTATTATTCCGAGACACCACACTTGTGTGTTCCATGTTTCCCCAACGAAGATGAATATTTCTTCACCACATCCAACAACTCAAACTGAGCAAAACAAGATGATGCCATCAATTGAAACAATAATAAAACAATACACAAATAGTTTATCAACTTATTTTTTTTAAATAAGAATACTAACACATGAAAATAATAGACACCCAATGGAAGGCAAAATATAAAGAGAAGCAACAAAATCAAATGAGAAATAGCTGAGCAAACAACTATAGCAAAATGGAAGAAAAAGAAGGGAGCATTGTCTATCCATCATGCACCCTTGTTGTTGCAGTTGAGAAACCAGCACCTACATTACAATGAGCACCTTAATAAACAAACAAACACCAACAACATGCACCACAACTGGGAGGTGGGCTACATCAATTTATGTTGGCTCGTAGTAAAGTAAGTAATCTGGCATTCTTCTGGTCTTATCTAGCTCTCCTCTTCTCGGAGTAGGTTCAAACTACATCAATTTTAAGGGTGACCTAGGATTTGTAATTTCTAACTCACTTATATATCCATATTTATAATATCATGTTAACAAATAAAGTACAAAAAAAAAACACTTGATAATCAAAATGTCATCCAACTAAAATTTTTTATATAATGGACAAAAATAATTAGTGCAGCTCAAATTAAGTAATCTCATCAAAAGTATCCAAGATAAAAAAAATTCAAAAAAATAATATATTCTCTCGACACATCTTTTTTTATAAATCTTTATCTCCTAAAATGTCATTATATTTTAAATTTTTTAAAAGACTAAATTGAATTACTATCAAAACTAAGAGGAGTTTAAATTGAGTGTATGAGAGAAACAAGTGCAAAATGTTCATCAACCTCGAAAGAGATTCCAATCTTTCATAGATTTTTCACATGTTTAAGTATATTAAATACAACATGATATAAATTTATTATCAAAAATTTATTAAACTAATTATACAAATAATATATGTAATATAAAATTAGATAATTACACGATATTTGAACTTTTTTATGACACTGTCATATCTAATAGATTCAAAATTATCTTTTCTGAAATAGAATTAATTTTTTATGAACATATGTTATCTATATTCCAAAAAAAATATAAAAATATACAAAAGTTTTGCATTTCAACTTTCATAGAAACAAAATATTAATTAGATTCAAATGTATTAAGTTTAATGGAAAACAATTGCATAGAATGTATCAATCCATGCTCATGGAAAATAAATCAATAATATAAAATTTTTCATAGGTAACAAACAAAACTTATCTTGTAAATAAAAATAATCAAGTAATTATTTCATTTGAACCCCATCTAAATTATCATAAAAAATATTTTTCACAACAAATTATAATAAGAACCTATAAGAGGTGATTAAAGAAAGAGGAAATCAAAATAAGATCATTTTAACTACTAGATATAAGAAATTAAAATAACAAAACTAATGTATCAATGTATAATACTTCACCAGCAAGAAAGCCTTTAGTTGAACTTTGTTCTCATCAAAAATTCACTTGTTATTGAATAACTATAAAAACTAATTACAAGTATTGAAACAAAAATAATCATTCAATACATTTTAGTGGAAAAGTATATCATTTATTATGACATATCATTCTAAATGAGAAGTCTCTCAAACAAGAGTTTAATAAGTCTTCAAATGAATAAGAAAAAATATTAATACACAAAATAAATAAATATGAATAAAAAAGTATTCCATCAAATGGAAGATTAATACTAAAATATATTTTTTTATTTTGAAAAACATCTGAAAGATAAGTTCAAAAGAGTCTAATGAATTGACAATTTTTTAGTTATAATCAATAAATCAATGAAAAAACTATGTCAAAAGATCTCTCACTAAGGAGCTTAGCACATGTGAAATTATATTTTCTATGAATTAGTGGAAATATCTTGATTAGGATAACTTTATCTATTCAAATATTAGTGAGAATTTTAAAAAAGGAGTCTGAAGGGTAAAGGAATCACCTAATAAAAAAAATTCTTCAATCACCCAAAAGGTCAATTTAACTTCTTGCATGGCTACTAAAGTGGATAACTATTATATAAATCATGTATTATTGGAGTACTTGATCTTTAAAGAATGTTTCATTTGACAATTTAGGGGTTCACCCCTTAGGTTTTTTGTGAAGGGAGGATAACTAAGATGAAAAAGAAAAGATAAATTTATTTTCAATAATTTACGAAAACTAATATATATATATATATATATATATATATATATATTTATTTATTTATATATTTATATTTATATTTATATTTATATATAAGTAAAAATAAACATATATATGATTGAGAGAGTTCACATGTCAGGTGCTCTCCTACAACGTAACAAGAAAGAAAATAAAAAAATAAAATAAATATAGACACTAAATTAAATCTCAACAATCTTTTCAGAATATTGCATACATGCATTAAATATCAAAATTAGTAGATATGAAAAAAACTTACAATCCTCCAAGTGTATTCATGAAGATGTCTACAATATATTCAATGATAAATATATTCACTAATACCATATCGAATTTTCTAAATATCACATTAAAATATTATCACCATATGAATTGGTAAACATAACATCTCAAAAAAGTTACTAATATACTAAAACACACAAGTAACTAATAACATAACTCTTTGCATTGAAGCTAGAAACAACAATATGCCCATATACTATATCTTAGAATTGTGTTCATATGAGTGTATGTAGGAAAATCTAATATGTAACTATAAATACAATGAGTGTAAATAATATTTGATCTGGTTTGTTGCGATTTACTATTTATTATTTTTTTTTTATTTTTTTTTCTTGCATATGTATAAGAGCATTCAACCTATGGGATATCATAATTCTATTAGTCCCTCATATAAGGGTTTAGTTTGTACACATTATGTTATGCGATTTTTTAAACACTTTTTTTAATTTGCATTGCTTCTCAACATAGTATTCAAAGCCAAAATCTTATGGAATACAAATTCTTGAGTGTGTGGCTTGTATTTTGAATGTGCTGAAACTTTTAATATTTAATTATAATATAACAAAAAATCATTTTAGAAATTATTTGATAAAAAGTTGGAGATATTTCTCAAATACTCTTTTGTTACTTTGCATTGTTTCTCAACATGGTATCAATGCCAAAATCTTATAGAATACAAATTTTTGAGTGTGCGGCTTGAATTTTGAATTTGCTAACACTTTTAATATTTTATTACAATATAACAAAAAATTATTTTTGAAATTATATGATAAAAAAGTAGGATATATTTCTCACTAAAATATACCAATTTAGAATCTTGTTCAAATTTTAGTAAAGATCTCATACTAATTATCAACCTAAAATTTTTTACCATCAATTATTAGTTATATATACAAAAAATATTATAGATGTAGTGCATCCAATTATACTTATACAAAACTTAAATTATATAGAGTCTAGTGCACCATTTTTTGTAAATTATTTAACATATCTCCAGTACTAGTTTTAAAGTTATATATTTTTTAAAATATTTATATTTGACTAGATTTTATTTCTTATTTAGCATTTTTTCTATTTATCATATTAAAACTTGTCCATACAATATAAGTGTGACTATTAATACTAAATCTTTTGCTTACTTGAGGAATAACACTAAAGAAGAAAGGTTTCTCTACATCATCTAAAATATTTGGATCTTTATATAAAGATCATACATAGTGCACAAGCCTTCTGCTTTAGCATAAGGTCTGAGAGAAGTTCATATATCAATGTCTTACTATCAATATTTAATGAATACATATGATAAGTCTTGAACCCAATACATTGGAAAAAGATACTTATATTGAATAAAGACATGAGCTCCAACAAATACATAGAATATAAAAATTTCTTAGATGATTTGTCATTTTAGTATTATTCTCATACAAATACTTTTAAATTCAAAATTATTATAAGATTTGGTTCATTAAAATATATGTAACAACATACTAAATTTAATTCATTATATGGATCAAATGTATTATTTATAATATTTAATTAACTAAAATGTATGTTAAATTTTACTAGGAAAGAACTATAAACTCAAAAATAAGTAAGAACATAACGAATAGAATAATTAAAATAAATAATAAAAAATATAATTAATCTTATGATGAAAGCATTTATTAGATAAAATATTATTATTTATTATATGTCTTTATAAGTTTAAGCAATTAAGCTTAAAGATTATACAAAAGATAATATCAAATATACAAAATTCTCACTCAACACATAATTTATGAGTGATTAATATCTTAATTATCTAACCTATAAAAATCAAAAAGATTTCATTTATAGGTGTCAATTGGGTAGGGTAGCCCAGACCCAGCCCGAAGCCCAGCACGACATGAAATAGTACCATGACCAGGTCTGTGCCGAACAGACCCTCAGTACGAGCCTTGTCATGCCGTGCTGAGGGTTTTCGGCCCATGTGTTATGCTAGGCACGTGGGCACGGCAAGGGTGACCACGCACTGAGTTGCGCCTGACAGGGGGACGACATCGAGATGGCCAATAGGCAATGGCAGTATGACGCCACGGCACCAAAACTCTAAATTTGTAAAATTTAACCGACCCGAACCAACCAGCCCGAACCCTGTTAGTTTTTGGGCTGTGGGCCCATGCCAAGTCTGCCCTCCAAGGAACCATTCCATGCTAGGCACGACACTCCAGCTCAGTTGGGCGCTAAAATTTCATCTAATTAGTATCGAACAAAAAACCCATAACTTTTAACAAAGATATTTTCCATCTTAAAAAAATATTTTATGTGACCCACAACAACACGCAACCACTATTGTATGGCATAATTATTGTTTTCTAATTTTTATTAAACATGCATTGTGATGGATTAGTCATTTTAACAAAATAATTTGGTTAGTTAATTAGGTCTTGAGTCATGAGTTCCCAAAAACAACTCATGCCTAGGACCTAAGTAGCTCTGCACATGCCACATTGTCATGGGTAACGAGTCACAATTGTCTGACCATGATTCTAGCACAAACTATGCTTGGGCAAAAGTAATGGGTCATAACTAGCACATTGGGCTAGCCCACACCCCAACCACAAATGGCATATGGGCCCACTAAATGAGGCTTAGTAAAACCCACGGTCTCATGTCATACAAGATCATGCCATGTTGAACTAGATAGACGCTCATACCACAATAAAATGCTCATAAGAGTGCCCCAAGGACTGTGTCACTTCATCAAAACTCTAGACCTGTGATACATGACCCGATGGCCATAGTCAATGACAAACAGTGAAAGCATATAGTATCTATGAACAACCAAATACTATATTACACAATATATCTTTTATATTATTTATTTAATACATGAATACAAGAATACATAAAAATTATATTGGAGCACTCCTTTTTACTATGATCATCCTCTTCCTTATAACTTAAGTGCAAAATATGAATCCAAACAAAAAGTAATTTTAAAAATTCTGATATAATGATTTATCTCAAACCTAAAAATAATCAAAGTGAAGGAAAAATCAACTTATGCTTACCTTGCAATTTGAATCAGTTGCCTCAAATTGTCCCAATAATAAGACATCTTCCCTCTAGCTCTCAGGGCAACATGAGCTATATATCAGAAAAACCTTTAGAGAATTATTACAAGCAAATTTAAATATCAAAATTATAATAAATCAAAGTAAATTCAGATAGTAACTTTAGATAATGATATAAAAATAGAATTTGATTAGATGCATAATGAATAGAGATTTAATTTTCCACAAAATGCTACAAATGGAAATACCTGAGCAAACTGATAACAAGTTGCAATGACCTAGTAGACAGAACTTCTTTCATAATGTTTGGAGATGAATGAACCAAATTTTCAATCACACCTACCCGCAACAACAAAAATAATTGGTCCAAATAAGAAAACAAAGGGCAAGATCAAAATTTCAGAATAATGATAACTAAAAAAATAATTGAGGTCTTAATTTTTAAGTATAATGTATAACAACATCTTCTAAGCACAATATTAAGATGAGAGTGGGGGGAGCATTGCATTCGACAATCTAAAAAGTCAAAAAAATGTATTATTTTCTCATGACAAAGTAAATGATAAAAAAAGCAGCAATCACAATAAGGAACATCACCATATTTTTATTTTCGTCCTTCTTGTAAGCTAAGGTTCTCAATGCCCCAGCAGATGCCCTTTGTACTTTGGTGACAAAGGGGTCTAACAATTCGGCTAGAGGTGGTATCACACCATTCATCCTGAAAAATAACTCATTAATAGAAAGCATTATGCACAGTGCCAAAAGTGATTGCATTATAAATAACAACCTAATATGATGTTTTGATGGTGCTATTCTCATTGGTAATGTTGGTGATCTCATCAGCAGCCCATCTTAGGATGCTATTCATTGCATAAGAAGTAGATCCATCTTGGTGCCTCTTCAACAGGTCCACAAGAGGTGGCAAAGCACCTGTGTCAATAATAAGCTATTGATGTTCTGGCTGTTCCTACAACAAATTGGTAAAAGTTCATGAGTGTAACATGTAAACACAGAACAAATAATAGTCAGCAATAGAATGCTGCAATAGCTTACAAATCAAACAACTAAAGCCATATAATGTGTGAGACACTTCATTGTTCATGGATTTTAAACTCATGAGTTACTCACAAATTTTATTGAATTCATTCTTTATTAATATTACCATATTAATATTTTAGAAAAATAAATAATATATTTATTAATACTAATTATTATAGTTTATAATCATACCTTTTGTGTTTTTTACTTTTTTTTATTATTTCTTTGTTATTATTGATGGAAGCACCTAACATCTAGACTGCTTCAATTCATTGGCCCATTATATTATATGAGAGGATTGCTTGTTATTTTTTTACTCAAAGTTTTTCATCAAGTTTTATGTTTGGCATAGAATTATGTATAGTATCAAAGCCAAAACTCTAAGGAAAACAAACCTTGAGGCATGTAAGTGTTCAAAGTCTTAAAAAATGAGAGAACATACATTGTGCCAACACAGGGGACAAGGGCGTGCATGCTATTGTAACACCCCATATACTACCATCACATACTGTGTGAGATGAGCATCAACTTCCATAAAGAGGATGCTGAATAGTTATGCATGACAGAAGAGTTTGTGCATGGTAGTAGGCACCTCAATTGCAAAATAGGCATTGCAGTTGTGTATTATTATTTTTGTTGATAGTGTGCATGGTTGTGCATGGTAATATGGCAAAATAGTAGACACTTCAATTATATGATTTGGGCAGAAACTAAAATTTGGGGAGAATCCAAATTAAGTTTAATTTGTTGGCATAACTTCAATTTTAGGGATAACAAATGATTTATCACATTACAATAACAAATGATTTATCTACTTGTAAATTTACTTAAAAATATCCATCTATGATATATATATTCATTATATGATATATTAATTATAGAGACTATCTCTTGTGTATGCATACAAGCATCATATTGCACATGACTATTATCTTAGATGCATATTAATATTAAAGTATAAACTTTTATATATAATGACATGATTATATAAGTATACAAGTGTTTAGATATAAAGTTGTGTTTAAAATATTTTTATAAATGTTACATATATATAAATATATATATATGTAGCACTTTTATAAATATTATATAGTATATATATCACATCTATATAAACATTATAAATATTAATATTTATATAAAAATTTATATGTAATATAATTGTTTACAAATATGTATAAACATTTTATATAAATTTTATATTAAAAATTATATAATTGGATAGTTTTATGTAAATGTTGTTTAAATATTTGTAAACATTTATATATGTATAAATATTTATATATAACATTATATGTTTATATAAACATATCAATGTTTATATATAATGTAATATGCTTATATATATATATTATAGTATTGATATTTATATATAATGTCATATGATTATATACATGTATAAAAGTTTAAATATTCTATTATCTATTTATAATATTTTTAGAGACAATCTAAATAGAACCCTTAAACATTGTGGTTATTTTTTCTTAAGTTACTGAAGCAAAATATATCAAGCACAATATTTTTAAAAGTTGTAGAAGCAGGAAACAATAAACATACATTTAGTATTTGAAATCCATGAAACCCTAAAAAATTAATCAGTAAAAGAACAAAGTTACACTAACTATATATTATTTCATTAATGGTGGATAGTCAAAATCTAAAAAGTGATGTAAAAATAGAAAAAATAAATAGAAAAATTAGGGAAAAATGAAAAAAAAAATAAAAAATGAATAATTTTATAAACCAAACTCCGCCAGTGATAATAAAATTGAGACAGACAGAGAAATGTATTTAGTATTCTAAAAGAGAAGAGCAATTATAATCTTACAAGGTAACAAGAAGATGTAGAATTTGAAGGTTGATTTCATAGTCGCTTTTTACTTCTCCTCTCTTCCTCTTTTAAAAGATAGAAAAAATGGTTTAAGCTTGAATGCCTTAGGGTTTTCTTTTTTAATTGTAACTATAAATAAAAAAATGGATGTAAATATATAGAAAAAAAGACAAAAATATAAAAGAAAACTAAAATAATAAGAATTAAATAATTTAAATAAAAAAATGAAATAGATTTTTATTTAACCATAAATAAAATTATTTCATAAATAAATAAATTTATGGTTAATAATTTATGAAATTTTAATGGTTAATTTTTGTAATATTAATTATAAATTAATGAAATGAATTTAGAAAAAACAATTTATTAATGGTTATAAAAATGATGATTAAAAAATTATATTTCTAATGACCATGAAAACTAATAATTGGTAATCAAATTTTTAAATTATTTCATTTATAAAAAAAACAAATTATTTAATATAGCCATAAATAAATTATATAAAAGTATAGCCATTAAAAATTTAAAACATTTCATATTATTTTTAATTTATGGATAAATTTATAATATTAATTCATAAATAAAAAAATAATATTATATTATAATATAGAATTATATATATATATATATATATCATGGTTATAAATTTTTAAGAATTCAATTTATTTTTTATGAATATAATATTAAACAATTAAAAAGGCATAAAATATCATATTATTTGATATAATTTATAATTTATAAAATTCTAAAAATTACTTAAAGTGATATCATTTAAAAAATTATATTTATTATTTTAATAAAAAAGGAATACTAAAAACTAATAGTAAAGATCTTATTCAATTGTTTAATTCTTATAAATTTCAGTATGGACAAAAAATCAAACTTGAATTCAAATCAAATTAGCATCAGTTTGGTAGTACTTTCAAAAGTGTTCATTAGTAATATTTTAAATAACTTTTTTAAAACCCTACAAAAATACTTAATATGTTCTATTAATAACCACACTAAGATATTTATTTTTTAAATTATCAAAATTTTTGTGATATGATCAAAACATCTATGTATTAATTTTTAAATATCAATTTATTTTGATTTAAATTTTAGGTAAATTTTAATTTTTTTTTATAATTCAAAAATTTTTAATCTTTTAGTAATTATTTTTTAAAAAGATTCCTATAATCATAAATTTTTTCTACTTTAAATAATATATATATTTACTTGTTTATTTGTTAATTCAAATATTTTTATAAATTTTTTTATTTAATCATATACTTAATTATTTTAGCTTTTTATTAATAGTAATTATATGTATGATCAATTATTAATTAAAATATCTTAAAAATTGATTATAATTATATAATTAATTATTTACTATTTTTTTAATAAAAATATTTAAATATCATAATTAAATATTTCAGAAAAATAGCTTGTATCCATTTTTAAAAATTTTATAATCAGAAAAATAGTTATTTTAGTCTTTATTAATATATATTTGTATTCGTATTTATATATATTTGAGCTTATTTATTTATAATATCTTATTTTTATAATTATATGAGGGAAATGTGTCTTTCAGAAATAACTCAGCCATAAACCAGGGCAAACATTTAATATACAAAATTACATAAAAAATTAAAAATAAATAAAATACATAACAAAAATTAAATCAATATAGATTAGCGACAGAAATTATCTCCAGCCCAAATAGCTAAATGGATATATTTTGTGAAAAGTATCATTTAAAGAATAATCTTTTGCAATTAAATAAAAAATCATAAAAAAAATTTTAAGAAAATTATTTCGGGAAGGATTTTGTGTCGAACTAAATAGCTATGAAAAATTCATCTTTAAAGTCATTACTAAAATGCCCACAATTCTTTGCATGAAAATTTTTGATAATTTTAGGTATGGACAATTTTCAATCAAAGATTTTAGTCTCTAATCCATCACAAATCATTCACAAAATTGTAATTCAATATAAAATCAAACATCAATTGTTATTCACTAGCTAATCCCTCTTCAATTAGCTCGAAATTATATCCCTAACAAAATTTTGATAGCTAAATAGACATTTTCTTTAGTATAGATAGATTGAAAGATAGATAGAAATATAGAAAGATAGACAGACAAAAATAAAGACAGAAATATAGATAGAATGATAGACAAATAGATAGATAGAGATAGATAGATAGATAGATAGACAAATAGATCGAGATATAGAAAGAAAGAAAGATAGATAAATAGAAAGATAGATAGACAGATAGTTAGGTAGATAGATAGATATATATGCAAATAGATAGATAGACAAAGAGATTGACATATAAATATACAAATAAATAGATAGATACTTAGATAGTTATATAGATAGATAAATAGATACCGAGATAGATAGATAGATAGATAGATATACTGATAGATAGAGAAACATAAAGATAATCAAATAGATAGAGAGACAGACGGATAGATAGATATATGAATAGATATATAGATAGATAGATAAATGGATACATAAATAGATACATATATAGATATATAGACAGATATATAAATAGATAGATAAAAAGATAGATATATAGATAGATAGATTGATAGATATATAGTTAGGCAGAAAGATAGACAGAAATATAGATAAAAAGAAAGAAAAAAAGATAGATAGATAGATAGACAGATAGATAAACTGATAGATAAACAGATGGATAAATAGATAGATATATAGATAGATAGATAAATAGATAGACAGAAAAATAGACAAATTGATAGAAATATAGAAAGATAGACAGATAGGTAGACATATAGATTGATAGACAGACAAATAGATAAATTGATAAACAAATAGAATGATACAAAAAAGAAAGAAAGAAAGATAAATAGACAGATTGATAGACCGATAGATAAATAGATAGATAAAAAAATAGATAGATAGATATATAGATATATAAGTAGAAAGATAGATAGATAGATAGAAAAATAGTTAGATAGATAGAAAGATAGATAGACAGATAGATAGATAGTTAGATAGATAGACAGATAGATAGATAGATAGATAGACAGATAGAAGATAGTTAGATAGATAGATAGACAAAAAGACTCATAGATAAAAAGACAATAGGTAAGAAGAATAATAGAAAGATAGTTAGATAGATAGGCATACAAATAGACAGACAATAAGATAAATTGATAGATGGACAAAAAGATAGACAGATTGATAGATTTATTAATTGATAGATTTATTAATTGATAGATTTATTAATTGATAGATAGATAGATAAATACAAAAATAGATAGATAGATAAATACAAAAATAGATAGATAGATAGATGGATAGATAGATAGATTGAAAGATAGGTTGATAGAGATATTTATTTACATAATGATAGATAGATAGATAGACATATTTATATAAAAATAGATAGATAGATAGATAGATAGGAAAATAGATACAAAGATAGATAGATAGATAGACAGATAGATGTAGATATTGATAGATTATTAGATAGATAGACAAGTAGATAGAAAAATAGATAGATAGAAAGGTAGATAAAATTATAGATAGATAGATAGACAAAAAGATTGATAGATAGATCGATAGATAAACAGATAAATAGATAGATAGATAGTAAGACAAATAGATAGAAAGGCAGATAGATAGACAAATAGAAAGATAAATAGATCATTAGATAGATAGATAGAAATATAGATAGATAGATAGATAGACAGACAGATGGATAAGTAGATAGATATATAGATAGAAAGATAAAAGATAGATAGATAGGTAGATAGACATATATATAGACAAATAGATAGATAGATAGATACATAGAAAGAAAGATAGATAGATAAATTGATAGACAGATAAATAGACAGACAGACATACAAATAGATAGATAGGTAGATAGGTAGATAGATAGATAGTTATTTAGATAGACAAAAAGATAGACATATTGATAGATAGACAGATAGATAAATAGATTGATAGATAGATAGATTGATATATATATATATTGATAAATAGATAGATAGATATATAGACGGATAGATAGTTAGATAGTTACATAGATAATTAGACATATAGTTAGTTAGATAGATAGATATATCAATAGATAGACAGACAGACAGATAGATAGATAGATAGATAGAATGATAGATTGACATATAGATAAATACATAGATAAATAGATAGATATACAAAAAGATAATAATACGGATAGATAGATAGATAGATGATAGATGATAGATAGATAGATAGATAGATAGATAATAGACAGATAGATAGAGTGATAGATAGATAGATAAACTAATAGATAGACAAATACATATGCAAATAGATAGACACACAGATAGACAGATAGATAGTTAGATAGATAGATAGATAGATAGATAGATAGACAAATAGATAGATAGATAGATAGACATATAGACATATAGACATACAGACAAATAGATAAGAGACTAATTGATAGATACACAAATTGATTGAAAGACATTCACACTGATAAATTGACAGACAAATAGAAAGATAGAAAGAAAGAAAGATTGATTGATTGATTGATAAATAGATAGATTGATTGATAGATTGATAAAGAAATAAATAGATAGATAATAGAGAGAATATTAAATAGATTATTAGATAGATATATAGATAGATCGATAGATAGAAAGATAGACAAATAAATAAACAAATAGATACACGGATAAAAATATGATAGATTGATAGATAGATAGATAGACTGACATATAGATAGATAGATATAGATAGACATATAGAAAGACAAAAAGATATACATACAGATAGTTAGATAGGTAAATATATTGATAGACAGATTGATAGATTATTAGAAAAATACTTAGATAAATAGATAGAAAGATAGATAAACATAAATAAATAGATCGATACAGAGATAAATTGATATATTGACAGATAGATAGATTAATAGAAATATAGACAAAAAGATTGATAGATATCATATTGATAGACATAAGAATAAATAGATAGATAGATAAATAAATAAACATAGATAGACATATAGATATAAAAAAAGATTGACTTATATACGGATAGATTGAGAGACATATAGATAGGCAGATAGATAGACATATATACAGATAGATAGAGAGATAGGTAGAAATATAAATTAATGATAGATAGAAAGATCGATAGATAGATAGATAGAAAGATAGACAGATAGATATACATAGATAGACAAATATATTGACTGATATATTGAAAGATAAATAAACAATTAAATAGATAAATAGATAGATAGATAGATGACAATTAGACAAATATAAAAATAGATAGACAGATTGATTAATAGACAGACAGACAAATAAATAGATAAATAAATAAAAAGCTATAAAGAATGATAGAAAGATAGAAAAATAGGCAAATTGATAGTAAGATAGATAGATAAAAATATTGATTGATAGATATATAGAAATATTGATTGATAGATAGATAGACACATAGATTGAAGGATTGATACAAAGATTGATAGATAGATTGAGAAAAAAATTGATATAGATATATATTAATTGATTGAAAGACAAATAGAATATAGGTAGATAAATAGATACATAGATAGATATAAATATATATAGATAGATAGATAAATTGATAGATTATTAGATATGTAGACAGACAAATAGATAGACTGATACATAGACACTTAGAAAAATACATATATAGATAAAGAAATAGATAGATAGATATATAAATAGAATAAATAACAAAAAATAGATCTATAGATAGATAAATAGATTGATAGATAGACAAATAGATAGATAGATAGATAGAATATAGACAGATCGATAGAAAAATATATAGATAGATAGACAGATAGATTTTAGATAGATATAAAGATATATAGATAGACATATAGATAGACATATAGATAGATATATATATATATATATATATATATATATATATAAATAGATAGACATATAGATAGAAAGATTGATTGATATATAGATAGATACACAGACAAATAGATAGATAGACAGATAGATTAAATAGATAGATATATAGATAGATAGATAAATATTTAGATAGACATATAGATAGACAGACAAATAGACATATAGATAGATAGATACATAGATATATAGATTGATAGACAGATAGATTGATAGAAAGATAAATAGATAAAATGATAGAAAGATAGATGAAAAATAGATATATAGGAGTTTGATAGACATATAGATAGACAGACAGATAGATAGATAGATATAAAGATTTACAGATAGATAGAAAGATATATAGACAGTTTTATAGATAGAAATACAAATAGCTTGATAGAGAAATAGATAGAAAGAAAGATAGTTAGATATACAAATTGATAGGTAGATTAATTGATAGATAAATATATAGTGAAATATATTGATAGATTGATAGATGGATCGATAGATTTATAAACAAATGGATATTGAGATTGATAGATAGATTGATAGACAGATAGATAGATAGATAGATAGAAACATAGATATATTTATATAAATATAGATAGATAGATAAACGATAGTTAAATAGATCAATAAATTCATAGATAGATACAAAAGCAGGTCATAGATAGATAGATAAGTATATAGATAGATAAACAGATAGATAGATAGACAAATTGATAGATAGATAAATAGATAGAAATAGAGATATATAGATAGACAGAAAGATAGATAGATAAGATTATGAGTTAAAAATCTCAGGGATTCTACTAATAGCAAACCTTAGAGTCATGGACATGTTGGATTTTGATGTAATTCCTGGTATGGACTAGTTAATAGCACATCTAGTCATTATTAATTGTGATTGTAGAAAAATTATTATCAGCACACTAGATGATATATATGTTGTATTTCAAGGCCATATGCTTGATGCATTATACTAGACTATATATGATTCTAAATGGCATGAACAACTTTGGGTTGGCTGACATGTCTCACCCTAGAATAAGAGGGAATATTGAATATGGATCTTCCTCGGATAGTTTGTGAATATGAGGATGTTTTTCTCGATGAATTACTAGGATTACCACAGGATTACAGAGACACCAGGATTTCCTCCACATAGGATGACACCGATTGTATTACAAGAACTCAAGTTCTAGATACAATATTTGTTTGACAAGGGTTTCATTAAACTCATCACTTTATCTTGTAGTGCTCTACTTTGATTTGTAAAGAAGAAGGATAAAATTTTTCAACTGTGCATTGATTATCGACAGTTGAATAGGGTTATGATAAATAATCGATATTCATTACTAAGGATTAATGATTTATTTGACCAGTTAAAAGGACACATATTTTTTCCAAAATAGATCTTCATACTGGATATCACCAGTTGTGAGTTAGAAAGGCTGACATCCCTATGACAGCATTTAGAACATGGTATGGGCATTTTGAGTTTACAGAAATCCCTTTCGGATTAACAAAGTGCCAACAACATTCATGGATCTTATGCATACAATATTTCAGTCATATTTAGATTATTTTATTGTTGTTTTTGTGGATGACATTTTTATCTATTCTTAGTCCGAAGGAGAGCATGAGAATCATTTACATATTATTCTACAAACTTTGAGAGAACATAAGTTGTATGCTATGTTTAGTAAATGTCACTTTTGGTTGACAGAAGTAAAATTTTTGGGATGTGTAGTATCAGCTACGGTTATCTTAGTGGACTCTGAAAAAGTCAAGGCAGTCATGAGTTGAGAGAGGACAAAGTCAGTATTTGAAATATGTAGTTTTTTTGGGATTGGCTGGGCATTATAGAAGATTTATTGAGAATTTTTCCCGGTTAACTACTCCGATTACTAGATTGTCCAGAAAGGAAGTTAAGTATGAGTGTACTGATTCATGTGAAATGACATTTCATGAATTGAAAAGGAGACTTACTTCAGCTCCTATTTTGATAGTTCCAGATAGGTGACAGAAATATACAGTGTATTGTGATGCCTCGAAAGATGGATTGGGATGTATTCTGATGTAATCTGGGAGAGTTGTAACTTATGGTTCAAGGCAGTTAAAGAATCATAGAGGAATTACCCAACACATGATATAGTGTTGGTGGCTATAGTCATTGCTTTAAAAATATAGTGTCACTATTTGTATGAGGAGTAATTTGAGGTATATTCAGACCATAAAAGTCTAAAATATATCTTTACACAACGAGACCTTAATATGAGACAGCATCGATAGATGAAGTATCTAGAAGATTATGATTTTACTTTGCATTACCATCCAGGTAATGCAAATGTGGTGACTGATGCACTTTGTTGGAAATCATGAGGTGCACTAGCTAGTATTATTTTTTGGGAATGAAATATGCTTGAAACTGTGGGATGATTTAGCTTACAATATAGCAGTTAAAGTTAGGGTGTTATCAGAATATTAGTAACTATACATTCGCTATTAAATAAGGTGATTTAGATGCTAACAAAATGCATAAATTTTATCTATAAAAAACAAAGTAGAAACTAGTACATGCGATGAAGGTTGGGCTATACATATGGATGTTAGTCTTTGATTTAGGGGATGGAATGTGGTTTCCTAGATAGTTAAATTGAGAGAGGAGATTCTTAAAGAATTTCACTATTCTCATTTTACAGTACATCCAGATGACACAATGATGTATAATGATCTTTGTCGCTAGTATTACTGGAATAGGATGAAGAGAAACATTGGGGATTTTGTTCGACGATGCCTCACTTGTTAGCAGATAAAGTCTGAGCATTTGAGGGCAATAGTATTACTCCAGCCTTTGGATCTAGTAGAGTGGAAATGAAAGCATATCACATTGGATTTTGTGACTCACTTGCCACAGACATCACGAAAACATGATGCTGTGTGGGTGATTGTTGACCGGCTTACAAAGTCCACATATTTTCTAGCAATGTGAATGACCTTCACATGTGAGGAATTGTGCAGGTTATACATATGAGAAATTGTCACATTATATGGAGTGCCAGAATCTATTGTATCGGACAGAGATCCCAGATTTACAGCTCAATTTTGGAAGAATTTCTAGTAAGCAATAGGAATACAGTTGATAATGAGCACTGCTTTTCATCCACAAACCAATGGTCAGTCAGAAAGAACCATACAAGTTTTTGAAGATATGCTACGAATATGTTGTCAAGATTTCAAGGGTAGCTGAGAAGAATATCTGCCTTTAGTCGAATTTGCCTATAATAATAGTTATCAAGCAAGTATCCAAATGACAACATATGAAGCATTGTATGGAAGGCTATGTCGATCTCCAGTTTGTTGGGCTGAGGTGGGAGACTGATCCATCATGGGTCTAGATGTGATTAGAGATACCTCAGAGAAAGTAGATTTGATACAATAACGTGTTCTTACGGCTCAAAGTTGATAGAAAAGTTATGCTGATAGACAAAGATGACCTCTAGAATTTAAGGTGGGAGTAGAGGTGTCAAAGGGGCCGGGCTGGGCCGGCACGACCAATTTTTTTAGGGCACGAACGTGCCACCGTGCCGGGCCGGGCACGACACGATTCCTGTACCGTGCCCGGCACGGAACGGTTTAAAAACTTCCGGGCCCAACATGGCCCGTAGGCACGGCAGGCCCTGCCGTGCCGTGTTGTGCCGGGCCCACTCGGGCCCGGCTTGTCCATACGGGCCGGGGCAGTCGGGCAGAGGCAGACCGTGACTCGAGACCCGATTGGCAGGAATTTTTTTTTTAATTTTTTTTTTAAAAATTTTATATATTGTAATGCATAACAGCTTAGGTGTAGGTGTATAGTACAATATTAAATATAAATATTTTTATAAATGTTAAAAATTAAAATTAAATAAAATAACAAAGTTTAGAAATTTTTTTTTTCAAATTCAAATTAGTTTAACTTTTATTATATTTATTATTTATATATTAAAGTTATTAATGTTTAAAATAAAATTTAAATTGAAAACAAAATAAATCAATACATTATGTTACTAATCTGCTACAAATAAAAATTAAAAAAAAATTAAACAACACAAATGAAAAATTACCAATCATCCATTCGAAAACTGATGGTCCGAACATAACAAGTATAAATTTCAACACAACGTACAAACAAAGCGTACAAATACAATCAATAAAAAAAACATCGAAAACAAAAATTAGCAGATCATCATCAATCGTCAATCGGCATATCATGAGAATCATCAGCCGCAACATCAAGATCAGTATCATATGGATCATCATCATCGGCAATCAACTCCTCTGGCATCGTAGTTGATGTGGATGCGACTGTAGTGTCTATCCCAGTACCGGCTCCAGCATTATCATGGATGCTAAACCTCGATTCCTCCCAATCCTTCAAACATGCCAAGGCCTCAACCATATCTGGACGTAATCTCGATCTCCTATCTGAAATCACGTTCACTACAACATAAAAAACAGACTCCGATACTACGTTCGACACCGGAGGAGTCAGTAGATCCCGTGCCATCCTAGATAGCACTGGATAGGTGGACTCATATGATTTCCACAACTGTAATAAATCAAGATTCTTAGTATCAGAATGTGATAGGATTGAGCAGTAATCGGTATCTAAGTACCGAGACAGCTCGCTCCTATGTGATGGTCCACCCCTACGTTTTCCCCTCGCTAGCTGAATGGAATAATCGTCATCTCCGAACAAGGTATCAATGTCCATAATCACAGTCTCACCACCACCACCACCATACCTAGTATCGTAGTATGTGAACAGGTCAGTCAACTTCTCGTGAATGAACCCTTCAGGTGGCTCTTCCAGGTTCATGCACGAGGAAATGACAGTCAGGGTGTTTTCTACCACTTCCACCTTAGCCCTAGGGTCCATGCATGCAGCGAGGCAATAAAGAGATGGAACGGTAGACCAGTAATTCAAGTACTTGGTCTCCATCTCTGCAATCATATGGCTAAGCGTCGGGTCAGCTCCATACATCCTAAACATGCAACTAATGTTGCATATGCACTAGAGTGCAATGCAAGTGGTGGGCGTATAAACCGACGAACATATGTTCGTCGTATCATAAAATATCTTCAGGAATTTCATAAATAAAATTTCTAAAGCCCAGTCAGTGGCGTCAATAATAAGTTCGTCACACTTACTATTGACGTAGTTGGATATCACGTGTTCGTATCCAACACATGATTCCAACATCAGGTATGTGTAATTCCATCGATGTCTCATATCCGATTGGAATTTATTCTTCTTAAGATTCGCAGACAAACAGAGAGTACCAAACTCTTGTTGTCTGCGAGGAGTGTGAATATACTTGAGTGCATTGCGTATATTTTCCAATGCGGGGGAACACACCTTCATACCCGCTTGAACAATCAAGTTAATCACGTGACACATGCATCTGACATGAAAGATCTCTCCTAATGGTGCGTCTCTAATATTCCTAACAAACATATTGATCGCTACGCCATTATTAGAAGCGTTATTGAATGTGACACTAAAAATTTTATTTTGAATTTTATATTCCCTAAAGATTTTCATCATACACTCAAAAATGGCTGGGCCATCATGAGGATGAAGAATCTTAGTGAATCCTAAAATTTTTTTATTGATTATCCAGTTAGAATCTACATAGTGACTCGTGAGACATGCATAAGAAGAATCATCGTGACTTGTCCATATATCGGACGTCACGGACACCACTCCACTATATGCCATAAATTCCTTAATTATTTTTTGTTTTTCTAACTTATATATCTTTAATATGTCATTCCTAGATGTGGACCTAGGAATCCTATGATAGGAAGGCTAAAATAAGTCTGCATGATGCGCACTACCCTCGGATCTTCCGAAAATCTGATCAGAAGACTCATCAATGTGATGAGCCTAGCCATG
>JAREIK010001636.1:334086-346586 GCA_029783825.1 Sapria himalayana | reverse complement strand
TTAATTCTATTGAAAAAAAATGCTTATGAGAAATGAAATTTAGGCATAATTGAACACATTTCACAAAGTAATAACCCTAGAAAGTATAAATTAGAAATAATACCAATATTCGTTCGTGCTCGTGAAAAGAGAAACATCCACAAGTGTGTGTAGACATGCCACTACCCTTCCTAGCCCGCTCTGAGCAATGATTTCCGCTCTATTTATCACACCTAATCCTATAATCCAGATCATCCCAACTACTCCGCCACTCCTTGAAAATATGATCTGGGACATTCAAATCTTTTTTTTTCTTCTTCGGCCATTTATCTTTGATCTCGTACATAGTGTCTTTATATCGACTAACAACATGTTTGTAGAACACACTTTTGACTGTCTCCTTTGGCCATGTCCACCTGTAAACTTTCTACAATTATAATTAAAACATTTTTAATTAGTGAACAATAGAATAAATAAAAGATGTAAAAATTTTTAGGTAGTAATATTTACCTTAAATTCTCTCTAAATAATCAATTGGTCTTTGTGTGTGAGAGACATCCAATTATGTCCATTAGGTTTAAAGGACTTCTTGAAAATTGTCCTCAACCCTAGAAATTGAAGCACACAATTCTAACTTCGTCGTGTGGCCCAAAATTTATTAGCAAGTAAGAAAAAAAATAAAAAATTAATTAATCATTTGTTAAGTTTTATATCTTATGGAATATCAATTGTAGGATTAAACTAAGCAATAGAGAGAGTCTTGTCTGTAGGGTGCTCTGAGGAAGACTCTCCAACATCTCCACCTCTTCCACCTCTCCCTCCCACGTCTCTTGATCTTTCATCAAAATCTCAAGACCATTATGTGGATCAGTCAGCTGATGCTGCTGCTACGGCACTTTCACAACCTTCTCTATATGTTGTGGCGTCTCATCCACCCATGATCCTCTACCAGTTTCGGGCATACCTGAGGCCGTACTGCTTATACCATAATTGGTACGACCTTGAAACATGCTACCCTTAGCTCATCCCATGCCATATCTGTTAAAAATACATAAGGAAATAAAAATAAACAAAAATGATTAACGATTAAAATAACATAAAACTCACTGTCTACTCATTCTCATCAAAATCATCCAAATCTGATTCGTCTTTTTCTTCAGATGTAGTAACATCATTTTCAAGCTCCTCTTCATCACTTGTTATAGACATTTATTTAAAATAATTATTTAACAAATGTGATTGTCTCTAATTATAGTTATATATAATTATATAGACATTTATTTAGATATACAAATATTTATATATAGTTATACACATATAGTTTAAAAAAATGTTGTCTATTGTTATACATGTAATAATAAATATAGTTACATGTGGTTATACATATAGTTCCACATATAATTAATTGTATATTTATAAATGTAGGTTTATATATTTGTTTATTTAATTTTATATATTTATACATATAGTTATGTATAGGTATAGATATAGTAAAATACTTTTTTATATACTACTATATTTAAATATATATTAAATATAAGCTGTAAATTTAATATTTAAATATAAGTATGCATAAAACTTTTAAAGTTATACATATAGTAAGATACAATTATTTATATCTATATATTATTTACATATAATATATATATATAGTTATAAATAATTATATATAATTAAACATATAGCCACATACAGACATATTCATACAAGTAGTTATAAGTAGTTATACATAAATATATACAATGTTATAAACAAATATTTTGATTTAATTATATGAATACATATTTGTAGATATAGTTATAAATATAGTTATATTTAATTATATAGACATTTATTTAGTTATACAAATATTTATATATAGTTATACACATATAGTTTAAGCATAATGTTGTATGTTGTTATACATCTAATTATAAATATTGTTACATGTGGTTATACATATAGTTACACATATAGTTAAACATATATTTATACGTGTAGGTTTATATATTTGTTCATTTTATTTTATATATTTATAAATTTAGTAATAATGTATAGGTATAGATATAATAAAATACTTTATTATATACTACTATATACAAATATATATTAAATATAAGCTGTAAATTTAATATTTAAATATAATTATGCATAAAACTTTTAAAGATATACATATAGTAAGATACAATTATTTATAGCTATATATTATTTTACATATAATATATATAGTTATAAATAGTTATATATAATTAAACATATAGTTATATATAGATATATTCATACAAGTAGTTATAAGTAGTTATACATAAATATATACAATGTTATAAACAAATATTTTGATTTAATTATATGAATATATAATGTATATATAGTTACAAATAAAGTTCTATCTAATTATATAGAGTGTTACATATTTATAAAAATATTTATATATAGTTATACACATATAGTTATAAATATGTATCTATTAAAAGATATTTATATATATATAATTTATTTAGTTATACATTTAGTAAAATATAATTACATATAGTTATATATTAGTATACATATAGTATATATTTTTTAGAAATATAGTTATATAGAATTATACATATAGTTATACATTATTATATAGTTAAAAATTAGTTATGTAAAGTTATAAATATAGTTATAAAAATAGTTTACTTTTTTATAAATATAGTTATAAATACTTTTATATAAAATGACTTATGATTATATAATTAAACACGTGTATCTATATAATATTTGTGAATAAAATAATTATTTTATATGTTTCTTAAATATTATTATATTTATATGTAACACTTTTATAAATAATATGTAGTTTATATATCTTATTTATATTAACATTATAAATATTCTATATTTATATAAAAAATAATATGTAACATAAATATTTACAAAATTGTATAATCATTTAATGTTACATAAATGTTATATAAAAAATTAATATAAATGGATAGTTTTATGTAAATGTTGTATAGATATTTATAAACATTAATACATATGGATAAAGATTTATATATTACATTATATGTTTATATAAACATATCAATGTGTATTTATAATGTAATATATTTATATATATTAAAGTATAGACATTTATACATAATGTCATACGATTATATGAACGTATAAAAGTTTATATATACAGTTATATGTTTATAATTTATTTGGATACAACAAAAATATAACCCATTAACATTAATATTATTTTTTCTTAAGTTATAGAAGCAGATAAATCAATCATTAAATATTTATTTTGTATTTATATAATAAAGTATAGACATTTAAGATTAACATTATATAAAAGTTGATTTAACATTAATCATTATATATATTAAAGTATAGACATTTATACATAATGTCATATGATTTTATAAATATAAACCATTAACATTAAGTGTATTCGGATGCAAACATTCTATAATTGTAATCAAAATCAATAAAATCCTAAAAATCTAAATAGCAAAAGAACAAAGATTAAACTAAAAAATTATAATTTAATTAATTGTGGCGAGTTAAAATCATGTTAGGTTAAATAAAATTGAAGAAAAATAATGAAATTCCGAGGAGAAATAAAAAAAACTAATACCCGATTATATTGGAAATACGAAAATCCAACTGTCTATATAAAATGTAAAGAGGCGGAAATATGTATAAGTATTTTGAAGGATAAGAACAAAGAAAACCTTACCTAGATTTAGAAGAAGAAACACAAATTTTATCGAATTTATGCATGCAGTTTCCTCTAATCTAAAAAATGACGGAGTTTCGAATTAATGTAAGTGTAAATGACTTAACAAATGAATTTTAAATCAAAAAATTAAAACTATGAATTATCGACCAAAATTATGGTCGGTAAAAGATCGATAAGAATAATGTTATAAGTAGTTGGAATTCCACTTTACTTACCAATTTTAATGGTAATATATTTTTGGTCATTAAATGGTCGATAATTTATCGGTAATTTATCGGTAATTTCTATTCGTGAATTCCATCCTAATTTACAGACTAATTTCCGGCCAAAAACAATAGGTCAATAGGTATGGTCGGTATTTGGTCGTGAAATGGTTAGTAATTACCGACCTAAATATTCGGTTGAAAGTTTTGTCAGTAATTACGACATTATAAATATATTGTATAACCATTTTACCGATCATTTTTTATGCTTATATATTTTTGGTTGTTAAATGCTAGGTAATCTTTCGGCAATGTTTTTCACTAATTCCCTCATAATTTAGAAACCATAATTCCCATCAAATATATTTGGTCGGTAATATATGGTCGATAGTTGGTCAGAAATTTGGTGGATATATATTTTTTCGATGCCCCTCTTTGGAGCTCTAAATTGGTCACGAATTGGTCGGTAATTACCGACCTATATATATGGTCGGTAAATCATTGTTAAGTACGAAGTTATACATAATTTTAATTTTGAAAAACCATTGTACCGACCAATTTTAATGGTAATAAATTTTTGGTCGTTAAATGGTTTGTAATATATTGGATAACCACTCTACAGACTGATTTCCGATAAGAAACATTTGGTCGGTAATTATGGTAAGTCTTTGGTCAGAAATTTGGTCGAAGCATATTTTTTTTGATACCCTTTTTTGGTCGTTAATGGTCGTGATTTGAACAGTAACAACTGACCAGATTTTTAGATCGGTAATTTGGTTGGTATTCTCGTAATTTTAAGTAGTGTTTGTACAGATATATATACATATATACATATATACATATATACATATATACATATATATATATATACATATATACATATATATATATATATATATATATATATATATATATAAATATAATATATGTCACACTTAGCTTTGGTATGTGTGAGGAAGTAGATGGGACTCAGGAATAGGTGAATATAAATATTTCATCCATAATTGCATTCATATAAACATTATACTTGAATGAGTATCAATATATATGCATGACGTTTTACATGCACTTAGATAGGAAGTAGCTTTGTAAAAGTTTAGCTCTACTAAACTTTGCTCAATCTATTGCGAGACTCCTTTTCAGTTACAGGTCCAGAGCAGATCAAATATCCACATACAGGATCGCACATGTGAAGGAAAGTCGGTTGTGGCTTAAATAATATGTTGTGTGTTTTTTTATTCCGTTAAATAAAATGGAAAAAATGTATGATAAATTTGAGAAACTTTTATTTTATTACACATTGTATTGTGTGATGGAATGAATTGGATCCCCTAGGGGATGGGGTATCACATAGATAGATATACAAATAGATACAAAGACAAATAGATAGACATATAGATAGACATATAGATAGACAGAAGATAGAAAAAAATATAGATAGATAGATAGCCAGTAAGATAGATACATAGATAGACAGATAGATAGACAAATAGATGGACATATACAAAGATAGATAGATAGATAGATGGATAGAAAATAGATTGATAGATAGATAGTGAGATAGATAGATAGATAAATTAATAGATAGATATATAAAAAGATAGATAGACATATAGTTAGAAAGATTGATTGATAGATATATAAAAAATAGATAGGTAGATTTCTAGTTATAAAGAGAGATAGGTAGATAGATAGATAGACAAATACATAGACAAATAAATAAATGCATACATAGACATAGATAAATAGATAGATAGATTGAAAGAAAGATAGATAGATATATAGATAAATAGATATATAGATAGAAAGAAAGAATGATAAACATACAGATAGATAGATAGACTGATAGACTGATAGATAGATAAATACATTGATAAATAAACATATAGTTAAATAAAGTGATAAATAGATAGAATGATAGACAGCTAGATATATAGATAGACAGACAGACAGATAGATAGAAAATTATATAACTATACAGATAAACATATTGATAGACATATATATAGATAGTGAGATAGATAGATAGATAGTTAGACAGATAATGGGATAAATAAATAGATAGATATATAGTTATATAGACAAATAGATAGACATACAGATAGACATATAAACAGATAGATAGATAGATAGACAAACAGACTAATTGATAGGTAAATAAATAGTTGATAGCTAGAGAGAGCCATATAGACAAACAAATATATAGATAGAAAAAATAATAGATAGACAAACATACATATTGATATATAAATACAAAGATAATTTGATAGACAAATAGAATGATAGAAAGAATGATAGATAGAGATATTGACAGATAAATAGAAAGAGAGATAGAATAGATAGATTAACACATAATTAGACAAAAGCATAGATAGCTATAGTTAAATAGATAGATAGGACATATAGATAGATAGATAGATAATACAACAGAGATAGATATATAGATAGATAATATTAAATAGAGATATACATTTAAATCAGATAGATAGATAGAATAGAAAGATAGATAGTCAGATAGATAGATAGATAGAAAGATAGATCGTCAGCGTAGATAGACTAGATACAATAGTCAATTTCGATAGACCAGGCTATGATCGACAGAGGAATTAGAAAGTTAGATGATCGATAGCTAGAAAGATCAATAGATAGAGATTGATAGATAGATTATATGATTGATAGATATTTAGATAAATAGAGAGTCCATATAAATAAATAGAACATATAGGATAGATATATCATAGATAAATGGATAGATATATAGATAGAATCAATAGACAGATAGATAGACATATAGATAGGACATATAGATAGACATTGATAGACAAATAGAGATGATAGATAGATATAGATAGACAAATAGATAGAAAAAATTAAAAAAGATAAATTGATAGATAGTCAGATAAAAAGATAGACATACATAGAGATTGATAAAAAGAAAAAGATAGATACTAGATAGATAGACAAATAGATACACAAACAAATAGATTGACAGATAGATACACAAATAGATAGATAGATAGGTAGATATATTGATAGAAAGATATATAGATAGATAGATTGACAAATACATAAACAAATTTATAAACAGTTAGATAGATAGAAATATAGACAGATATATTGATTGAAAGAAAGAAAGAAAGATAGATAGATAACCTAATAGATAGATATAGAAATAGAGAGATAGATAAATTGATAGATATATATATATATAAAGACAGATAGAAAGATAGATAGAAATATAGACAGATAGATAGATAGAAAGATAGATAGATAGATAGACAAATATAAAAATAGACAGATAGAGAAATAGAGAGATATATAAATTGATAGATTTATATATTTAAAGATAGATAAAAAGATAAATAAAAAAAAGATAGATAGATATATAGAAAAATAGACAGATAGAGAGATAGATAGATAATAGATAATATAAAGATAGATAGACAGATAGATAAAAAGATAGTTCGAAAGATAAATAGAATATAGTAGATAGATACACAGATTGATAGACACTTAGAAAGACAAAAGGATTGACAAATAGTTAGATAGAAATATTGATCGTCAATTAGATAAATAGATAGACAGATAGATCGATAAATAGATAGATAAAGGGATAGATAGATAGATATATAGACTGATAGCTAGATAGATAGATAAACATATAGTTAGATAGACATACAAACACTCTATAGAATGATATACAAACTAGATAGATAGACAAGTAAAAGATCGAAAGAATGATATATAGATAAACATAAAAAAGTTATATTGATAGATAGATAGAAATATTTATATAGATAGATAAACATATAATAGATAGATTGATTGAAAGATTGATATCCAGATGATAGATAGCTTAATAGATAGATTAATAAAGATATTGATAGAAAGATAGATAGATAGAATGAAAGACAAATAGACATACAGATAGATATATAAATAGAGATAGATAGATAGATCAATATATTATTATATAAAGAGATAGATGGATAGATAAATAGATAGACAAATAAAAAGATAGATAGACAGATAAAAAGTCTACCAAATAGATAGACAGACAGATAGATAGAGTAATTGATATAAAGATAGGTAGATAGATAGATAAAAAGATAGATAGACAGAAAGATAGACAAGTCAATAGAAAGATAGATAGATAGAAAGATAGATAGATAGAAAAGATAGATAGATAGAAACATAGAAAGATAGACAGAGAGGCAGACAAACATATAGATAGATAGATAGATAAAAGAGTGACAAATTGATTCAACAATCAAGTTTGATAGATAAATACACATATAAATTAAAAATAGATAAGAATATAGAAAGAAAGAAGATAGATAGCAGATAAAAGAAAGATTGATAGACAGATTAATAGACACATAGATCTACATATATATAAATGGTTGATAAAAAGAATGATAGATAAATTGATAGACAGATTGATAGAAATATTTTAGACAAATTGATAGAATGTTTGATAAAAAATTGATATATAGATAGAAAGATAGATCGATAGATATATTATTATATAGATATATAGATAGAAGAATAGATAAACACAAACATATATAGGTAGATAGATAGATAAATATATAAAAAAATAGATAGACACATAGATAGACAAATAGAAAGAAAGAAAGATAGATAAAAAGATAGATAGACAAATAGATAGACAAATCAATAGAAAGATAGATAGACTTATAGATAGACAAATAAATAGATAAAACATAGATAGATATATAAATAGATAGATAGGTAGATAGGTAGATGAACAAATATATATTATATATATATATATACATATAAATAGAAAGACAAATAGATATACAAATATATAGATAGACAAGCAGGCAAATAGATAGAAAAATAAATAGATTATAGATAGATACATTGATGATAACCATATAGTTAGATAAATAAATATATAAATTGATAGACATACAGATAGATAAATAAATAGACAGATAGATAAATAGATAGACAGACAATATATAGTTAGAAGAAAGATAGAAAGATAGATAAATATAAAGAAGATAGATAGATATTGGTAGATATATAGATAGAAGATAATAAACAGATAAATAGAGTGATAGATTGACAGATAGATAAACTCTTAGATAGACAGATTTATAGACATATAGATAGATAGATAGACAGATAATTGATAAATGATAATAGATGACAGATATATATATATATACACACACACACACATAGCTAGATATATAGACAAATAGTAGAAAGATATATAGACAGATAGAAGACTAACATATATACATACAACATATTGATAGACAGCCACACAAATAAATTGACAGACAAATAGAAAGATAGTAAATAAAGATAATTAGTTATATACATAGAAAAATAGATAGATTGATCGAAAGATTGATAGATAGATAGATAGACAGATAGATTGCCATATTGTTATACAGATTAATAGATAGATCCATAGATAGATATATAGGCAGAAATATTGACAGACATATATTTAGATAGACAGATAGGAAGATAAATAGATAAGTACATAGATACAAAGTTAGAAAGATAGATAGACAGAGAGACAGAGAGATAGACAGACAGATAGATAGAAAGATAGATAAATAGGTAGACAAATTGATAAATAGAAAGTTTGATAGATAAATACACAGATAATTTAAAAAATAAAAAGAAATATAGATAGAAAGATAGATAGATAGAAAAAAAGAAAGATTGATAGATAGATTAATAGACACATAGATCTATAGATATATAAATGGTTTAATAAAAAGAATGATAGAAAATTAGATAGACAGATTGATAGAAAGATTTTTATACAAATTGATACAATGTTTAATAAAAAATTGATATATAAAAAGATAGATAGATCGATATATATATTATTATATAGATATATAGATAGATGAATATATAAACACAAACATAGATAGGTAGATAGCTAGTTAAATAGATAAAGAAATAGATAGATAGACAAATAGAAAGAAAGAAAGATAGATAAAAAGATAGATAGAAAGATAGATAGACAAATCAATAGAAAGATAGATAGATAGAAAGATAGATAGACAGAAACATAGAAAGATAGACAGAAAGACAGACAGACTGAATATAGATAGATAGATAGAGTGACAAATTGATAAAGAGAAAGTTTGATAGATAAATACACAGATAAATTTAAAAATATAAAGAAATATAGAAAGAAAGACATACAGATAGGCAGATAAAAAGAAAGATTGATAAACAGATTAATAGACAGGTAGATCTACATATATATAAATAGTTTGATAAAAAGAATGATAGATAAATTGATAGACAAATTGATAAAAATATTTCTAGACAAATTGATAGAATGTTTGATAAAAAATTCATATAAAGATAGATAGATAGATCGATAGATATATTATTATATAAATATATAGATAGATGAATAGATAAACACAAACATAGATAGGTTGATAGATAGATAAATATATAACGAAATACATTGACAGATAGATAGACAAATAGAAAGAAAAATAGATAGATAAAAAGATAGATAGATAGATAGATAGACAAATCAATAGAAAGATAGATAGACATATAGATAGACAAATAAATAGATAAAACATAGATAGAAAGATATATAAATAGATAGATAGGTAGATAGATAGACGACAGAGAGAGAGAGATATATATATATACATACACATATATATAGAAGATAAATAAATAAAATAAACTGATCGATCGACAGGCAAGTAGATAGATAGAAAATAAATAGATTTATAGATAGTTACATTGATTGATAACCATATAGTTAGATAGATAATTATATAGATAGATAGACATATAGATAGATAAATAAATAGACAGATAGATAAATAGATAGACAGACAGATATATAGTCATAAAGAATAGAAGATAGAAAGATAGATAAATAGAAAGAATAAAAGATGATAGATAGATTGATAGATTTGTATAATAGAAAGATAATAACAGATAAATAGAGTTATAGATTGACAGATAGATAAACTCTTAGATAGAGAGATTTATAGACATATAGATAGAACAATCAATAGATAGATAGATTGATAAAATGATAAACATATAGACAAATATATATATATATATACACACATAGCTAGATAGATATATAGGTAGGATGGATAGAAGACTGACATGTATACATACAAACATATTGATAGACAGCCTCACAAATAAATTAACAGATAAATAGAAAGATATAAATAAATATAATTAGTTATATACATAGATAAATAGATAGATTGATCGAAAGATTGATAAACAGATAGATAGACAGATAGATCGCCATATAGATATATAGATTGTTAGATAGATCCACCATATAGATATATAGACAGAATATTGACAGACATATATTAGATAGACAGATAGAAGATAATAGATAAGTACATAGATACAAAGTTAGAAAGATAGATAGATAGGAGAGACAGATAGAGAGACAGATAGATAGATAGATAGAGAGACAAATTTATAAATCGAAAGTTTGATAGATAATACACAAAAAATTTAAAAATAGAAATAATATAGAAATAGAAAAATAGATAGATGATAAAAAGAAATGATTGATAGATAGATTATAGACACATAGATATACAATATATAAATGGTATAATAAAAAGAATGATAGATAAATTGATAGATTATGGATAGAAAAGATTTTAGACAAATTGATAGAATGTTTGATAAAAAATTGATATATAGATAGATAGATAGATCGATATATGTATTATTATATAGATGATATAGATAGATGAATATATAAACACAAAAATAGATAGGTAGATAGCTAGCTAAATAGATAGAGAAATAGATATATAGATAGATAGAAGAAAATAGAAAGATAGATAAAAAAGATAGATCGATAGATATATAGCCCATCAATAGAAGATGATAGATAGAAAGAATAGAATATACATAGAAGATCGATAGAGAGACAGACACATAGATAGATAGAGTGAGAAATTGATAAACAGAAAGTTTGGTACATAAATACACGAATAAATTAAAAATAAAAAGAAATATAGAAAGAAATAAAGACAAGATAGACAGATAAAAAGAAAGATTGATAGATAGATAATAGAAAAGTAGATCTACGATTATATAAATGGTTTGATAAAAAGAATAATAGATAATTGATAGACAGATTGATAGAAATATATTTTGACAAATTGATAGAATGTTTGATAAAAAATTGATATATAGATAGATTAGATTGATTGATAGATATATTATATATAGTATACTAATAATGAATAGATAAACACAAACATAGAAAGGTATATAGATAGATAAATAAATAAAGTAATAGATAGATAGATAGATAGATTGACAAATAGAAAGAATGATAGATAGATAAAAGATAGATAGACAGATAGATAGACAAATCAATAGAAAGATAGATATATAATAATATAAATAGTTAGATAGACAAAATGAAAGATAGATAGATAAATAAAAAGTTTGATATAAAAATAGATAGATAGATAGAAAATAGTTAGATAGATATATAAATAGGCTGAGAAATAAGTAAATAGATAGTCAATTAGATTGATAGACAAATAGATAAATAAATAGATAGATAGATATATTATAGATAGATAGATAGATATATCATA
>JAREIK010001636.1:290047-329586 GCA_029783825.1 Sapria himalayana | reverse complement strand
AGACAAATAGACAAATAGATATATAAACACATAAATTGATATACAAATAGATAGATACACATATATATAGATATGCAAATAGACAAATAGAGTGATAGACAAATTTATAGATAAAAAAATAGGTAGATATATAGTTAGATCGGTAGATAGATAGATAGACAAATAAATACATAAATAGATATTACAATAGATAGAAAGACATATAGACAAATAGACTAATAGATTGTTAGAGAGTTTGATAGAAAATTAGATAGATAGATAGATATATATATAGTAAGAGTGTTAAACAATTATATAGAGAGACAGATAGATAGAAAGACATATAGATAGATTCATAAATTCATAGAATGGTAGATAGACGTAAAAACAAATAGATAGATAGACAAAAATATAGATAAATAGATAGACAAAAAGATAAATAAATAGATAGATAGATAAATTGATTGATTAACATAAATATAGATAGAAAAATTGACAGACAAATAGCTAGATAAATAGATTGATAGATAGACATTTAAATAGATAGACAGATAGATAGTTAGAGAGATAAAGATATAGATAGATAGAATTAAAGATACATAGATTGATATATATATATATATTAAAATAAAGATTAATAGATAGTAAGATATTTAGATAGATAGATAGACATATATAAAGATAGACAAAGAGACATAAACAAATAGATATATAGAGAGAGATAGAATGATATACATATAGCGAAATAGACATATAGATAAATAGACAGACAGACATATGGATGGATAGATAGAAAGATAGGCACATAGACATATAGATTGATAAACATATATACAAATAGACTAAAAGACAGATAGACATATAGACACAAAGGCTGAGAGACTAATAAATTAAAAGAAAGATAGAATGATAGATTGAAAGAAAGAAAGATAGAAAGATAGATAGATAGGTAGGTAGGTAAACAAATAGACAGATAGAAAAATAAATAGAAAGAAAGAAAGATAGATATGTTGATAGATCAATAAATAGATCAATATACATTTAGATAAATAGATAGATACACAGATAAAAAGATGTATAGATAGCTAGGTAGATAGGTAGATAGGCAGATAGCTAGATTGACAAATAGATTAATTAATAGATAGATAGACAGATAGATAGATTGATAGATTTAGCAGCAGAAAGATACGTAGATATATAGAAAAATAGATAGATTGTAGATAGATAGGTTAATAAATAGATAGATATATAGAAAGATATATAGCCAGATAGATACACAAATTGATAGACAAGTAGGTACATATATAGATAGATAGTTATATAGATATATATGCATATAGGTAGATAGATAAGTAGATAGATAGATATAAAGATATATAAATTGATAGGCAAATAGGCATATAAAAAAATAGATAGAAATATAGATAGAGAGATAGAATTATATATAGATAGATAGATTAACATACATACAGACAAATAGAAATATAAAAAGATAGATAAAGAGATATATAGAAAGACATAAAGATATATAGACACATAGACAAATAAATAGATATAGATAAACATATATACAAATAGAAAGATAGAAAGAAAGATAGATAGATAGATAGACATAGAGGCATATAGATAGATTGACATATATATTTATAGATAGTTAAATAGATAGATATATAGATAGATAGTCAGATAGAAAGATAAACAGATACAAAGATAAGTAGATTAAATATATACAAATACATAGATAGATAGATATATATATATATATATATATATAAGATGGATAAATAGATACACAGAATGATAGATAGATAGATAGAAAGATATGTAGATTGATAAATAAGCAAAAACACTGATAAACAAATATATAGAAAGATAAAAAGATAGATATACTGATAGACTAATAGATTGAATGATTATTAAATCATTAGACAGATAGATATTTAGACAAATAGACATGTAGATAGATAGAAAGAAAGATAATTCATTAGATAGTTAGACCATTAGATAATTAGATAGGCAGACAAATTGATAGATAGACAAATAGATATTTTTAAAGATAGACAGATATATAGAATGATAGATAGACATATAGTTTGATAGATAGATAAATACAAAGATTGATAGATACATATTCATACAGATAGATAGAAAGATAGTAAAATAGATAGATCAATAGATAAATAAATAACAGATCGCTATATAGATATATAGATAGACGAATAGACATAAAAAATATAAAGATTGGCAAAGAGATAGATAGATAGACAAATAATTGATAGCCAGATAGATTGATACACAGATAGATTGATAGATAGATAAATAGACTGATACACTAAAATGATGTTAAATAGTTTAATAGATAGATAGATTGAATTGTAGATAGATAGATAGATAGTTTGATAGATAGATAGATATAATATATAGAAATATAGATATTAAGATAGTTACATAGATAGATAGATAGAAATATAGACATTAACATAAATAAACAAATAAACAGTCAATTATATAGATAGATAGGCAGATAGATAGATAGATAGAAGATAGACAGATATATAGCTAGAATGATAGATAGTTAGACAAGAAGGTAGAGACAAAAATAGAATGATAGAGATAAAGATAGACAAATGTATATATAAATAGACAAATATGCTGATTGACTGATAGATAGGTAGATATTTAGATATTTTGATAGATAGATAATTAAACAGATGATAGATCGAAAGAGAGAGTTAGATAGTTGTATAGATAAAAAGACATATAGACATTTAGATAAATAAACAAATAAACATATAGATATATAGCCAGATAGACAAATATATAGATCGATAGATATACATACAGAATGATAGAAAGACATAAAGATAGTTAGACAGAAAGATATATAGACAAATTGACAGACAGACAAATAAAAATATAGATAGACAGATAAAAAGATAAACAAGTAGACTGATAAAGAAATACATAGCTAGAGAGAAATATATAAAAAGATAGAAAAATAGATATATAGATAATTAGATTGATTGATTGATAGACATGTAGACACATAGATACTTTGACAAAGAGATAGATATATAGATAGATAGATAGAAATATAGACACATGGACACAAAGATACATAAACTAATAGATAGTTTCACATATAGACAAATACAATTATAAATTAATAGATAGATACATACATAGATGCATCGATAGACAAATAGATAGATAGATAGATAAAGAGACACATAGACAAATAGATAATTAGAAAAATAAAGAAATAGATATATAGACAGATAGATAGAAAAATAAATAGATAGATAATTAGTTAGTTAGATAGATATATAGATAGATATACACATAGACAGACAGACTGATCGCTAGAAAAATAGATAGATTTTTAGAAAGTTAGTAGAAATAAAGATAGATAGATAGATAAATATACAAGAAGATAGATAAATATATAGATAGATAGAAAGATAGACATATATATAGTTTGATAGATTTACAATTATGCAGAAAGAAAGAAAGAAAGAAAGAAAGATAACTAAATTGATAAATAGATGGATAGATAGATAATTTTATATATAGATTAATAGTTATTCAAATAGACAAATAAACAAATAGATAGGTAGAAAAATAAAAATATTGATATACATATTGATAGAAAGTCAGATAAAGAAATAGACAAATGGACAGATAAATAAATAGATAGTTAGATAAATAGGTAGATAAGCAGATAAAAAGAAAGAAAGAAAGATAGATAGATATATAGATAAATAGACTCATAGATAATAAATAGATAGTTTGTTAGTTAGATAGATAGGTAGGTAGATAGGAAAATAGTCAAATAGATAGGTAGATTGGTAGTTAGAAAAGTAAATAGATATACAAATATATATAAATACAATAGCTAGATAGAAAAATAAACTAAAATATAAATTTATAGATAGACAGATAGTTGATAGACTGTTAGATAGATAGAAGGATTGATATATAGCTAGATAGACAAATAGATAAAAAAATAAATAGATAGATAAATAGATAGACACATAAATAGATAGATAGAATAATTGATAGAGAGAGACAAAAAGATAAATAAACACATAGACATATAGACAGATGAACCAATAGACAAATAGATAGATAGATAGATATATATATATATATATATATATATATATATATATATATATATATATATATATATAATCAATAAATAGAGATAGACTAATAGAAAAATAGGTAGATAGACAAATAGAAATATAGATAGATAAACAGATAAATAAATATACACATAGACAGATAGATAGACAGATAGACAGATACATAGATAGAGACATAATTAGATAGGCACATAGAGAGATGGATAGAAATATATATATATATATAGAAAGATAGACTAATAGAAAAATGCTAAGATAGATAGATATACAAATAGACTCATATACATATAGATAAATAGTTAGATATAACTATTTATAGATAAATAGATCTATAAATAGAAAGTTAAATAGATATATGCATATATAGATATTCAATTAGATAGATATATAAATAGCCATATCCACAAATAGAGTGATAGATACCTAGATAGAGAGATAGATAAATAGATATATGTGCATATTTACGAATAGATACATAAACATATAGATAGATACATAAATATATAGACAGATAGACATATATAAAGATAGATAGAAAAATAGATAAGTAGATAGAATGATTTACATATAGATAAATAAACTGAAAGATAGATGGATAGTAATATAGATAGTTAGATAGCTAGTTATATAGATAGATAGATATGTAGATAGATATATATACAAATTGATAGCTAGAAAGATAAAAAGGAAGAGAAATAGTTAAAAAGACATATATAAAGATAGATAGACAAATAGACAGATGAATATATAAATAGATAGATTGATAATTAGAAATATAGAAAGAAAGGTAGTTAGCTAGTTTGACATATATTTAGTTAGATAGTTATATAGAAAGATAGATCGTTATATAGTTAGATAGATTATTAGGTAGACATATAGACCTTTAATTAAATAAACAAATAAAAAGATAGATATATAGATAGATAGACAAATATATACATAGATAGATTGATATATAGATAGATAGATAGATAGATTAATAGATAGATAGATAGACAAATAGATAGACAGACAAATAAAAATATAAATAGATTAATAGATAGATAAATAGATTTAGTGATATACTAATAGAAAGCTAGAGATATAGATAGATAGACTGATAGATAGTTATACAGATAGATAGATGGATAGATAGATAGATAAATATACAAATAGATAGAAGGTTAGATAGATAGATATATATATAGATAGCCAGATAGACCCATATACATTTAGTTAGATAGATAGATAGATAAATAGATGGAAAGAAAGATAGATAGATATGTATATAGACAATTAGACAGATAGACAGATAGATAGATAGACACTTAGATAGAAAGACAGGCATATAGATAGATAGATATATAGATAGATAGACATGTAGATATATAGATAGATAGATAAACAAATAGATTGATAGATAGACAGACATGTAAAAAGATAGATAGATAAATCGATAGATACATAGATTGATAAATAGATACATAGATAGACATATAGATAGATATATAGATAGATATATAGATAGATAGATAGATACAATAATAGATAGATTGATGAATAGCTAGATATACAGATAAACACATATACATATAGACATAAAGATAGTTTGAAATATATATAGATACATATATAGACAAATAGATTGATATATAGATAAATAAATAGATAGATAGTTATATAGATAGTCAAATATATAGATAAACATATATACAAATATGCAAATCGATAGATGGGAATATATAGGGATAGATAGATAGATAGTGGAAAGCCCATTGCACATTTGTTTTTGTTTGAGCAGCCTATCTTTTTTCAACAAGCAAGTTCCCTCAGGCCATCCAATTCCCTATCTCAGTTCTTAGTTGAGAGATTAGGCGGCAAAAGAGCAGCTCGAAAGCTTAATGGGTATATAGATAGATTGATTGACAAATAGATAGATTGATATATTTACATATAGGCAGATAGATAAATATATAGATAGATAGTCAAATAGATTAAAAGATAGATAGTCAAATAGATATATAGTTATATATTCATATAATAGAGAGATATATAAACAAATAGCTAGATCAAAATATAGTTAAATATATAGATAGATATATAGATATATAGATATATAGATTTATAGATATATACACAATTAGATAGATAAATAGTTAGATAGCTAAATATTTAGATAGATAGATAAATCGGTAGTTAGATAGATATGCGAATAGACAAATAAATAGATAATAAATATATATATAGATAGATAGATAGACATATGGATAGATAAACATATTGACATATAGATAGATAGATAGATATCTATATATCGATCGATCGATCTATCTATCTATGTATATGTCCGTCTATGTAATAATATATCTATCTATCTATATATCTCTCTATCTATTTATCTATATATCTTTCTATAAATCTATCTATAAATCTATATATAAATCTAACTATCTATCCATCTTTCTATTTGTCTATCTATCTATCTATCTATCTATCTATCTATCTGTCTGTCTGTCTATCTATCAATCTGTTAATCAATTTGAATATCAATGTGTCTATCTATGTATCTTTATATCTATATGTAGATCTATTCGTCTATCTATCTATCTATCTATCTATCTATCTATATATCAATCAATCAATCTATCTATCTATTTTTCTATCAATCTATCTAATTTGTCTATCATTTTGTCTATCAGTCAATCAATATATATGATGATCAATTTATCTATCAATCTATCTATCAATTTGTCTATAATTTTATATATTAATCTATCTATCAAATTGTCTATCAATCTATCAATTAATCTATATATTGATCTATCTATCAATCTATCTATTAATCTAGCTATTAATCTATCTATCTATCTATCTATTAATCTATATATCATTCTATCAATCAAATTGACTATATATCTATTTATCTATCTATCTTTCAATCTGTCTCTCTATTTATCTATGTATATATCTATTAAATTATCTACCTATCTATCAATCTATATATCTACCTATATATCGATCTATATATATATATATATATATCTATCTATCTTTCTATCTTTCAATTTATCTTTCTTTTTGTCTATCGATCTATCTATCAATATATCTATCTATCTTTTTGTTTATTTATTTGTATATCTATCTATCTATATATTTTTCTATCAATATAGCTTTTAATATAATTATAAATCAATCAATAAATATGTCTATCAATTTATCCATCAAACTATCTATCACTCTTTATCTATCATTTTTGTAAATTTGACTATTTGTCTTTCGGTCTATTTATCTGTCTATCTATTTGTCTATCTGTCTTTCTATATTCTTACCTGACTATTTACTTGCTTAATTGTCAAACTATCTGTCTATCTATTTGTCTATCTATCCCTTTATTTATCTATAAATCTATTTGTCTATCTATCTATTTATCTATCTATATGTGTATCTATCTATATATCTATATATCTATTTATCTTTCTCATAATCTATATTTCAATCTTTCTTTCTATCTTTATGTGTATTTATCGATTTATATTTATGTATATCTATTTGTCTATTTATCTACCTAAGTATAGGTCTATCTCTTAGTCTATATATATATATATATCTATCTATCTGATAGATAGATAGATAGATAAATAATTATATATATAGATAAATAGATAAATAGATAGATAGATAGATAGATAGACACAAAGATAGGCATAGACATTTAAATAGACAGATAGATAAATAGATAGCCATGTAGATGGATATATAGATAGACAAATATATAGACATATAGATAGATATACTAATAGATAGATAGATAGAGAGATATATCGAGAGAAAGATACATAGATAGTTAGATTCATAGATAGATTCATAGATAGATTGATACATAGAAAGATAGAAAAAAGACATATAGAAAGATAGATACCTAGATAGAGAGATAGACATAGAGATTGATACATTATAGACAAATATATAGACATGCAGATAGATAGACTAATAAATAGATAGATAGAGAGACATATAGATAGATAGATATATCGATACATAGATAGATATATAGAAAGATACATAGATAGATAGATAAATAGAATTATATATTGACAGATAGATATACAAATAGATATATAGAAATATAGATAAAAATATAGACAAATAGATAGATTATATATATATATATTGATAGATATATAGATAGATATATATATAAAGATAATTAGACAAATAAAAGAAATATAGATAGATAGATAGACACATATATATACAAATAAAAAGATAGAAAGAGAGACAAATAGAAATATAGATAGATAGATAGATAAATAGATAGAAAGATAAATAGATAGATATAAATTTATATAGACAGATTGATAGAAAGATAGATAGGAAGATAGATAAATAAATATATAAAAATATAGATAGATAGATAGATACATAGATAGATAGAGTAATAGATAAATAGATAGATAGACAAATAGATATATAGATAGTTACACAAAAATATAGATAGATAGATATTTATATATATTGAGACATAGATATATAGACAAATAGATAAACACAGATAAATAGATTGACAAATCGATAGACATATAGTTAGGCAGATATATAGACACATAGAAAGAAAGAAAGAAAGATAGATAGATAGACATTTAGATTGACAAATTGATAGAGAGATTGATAGACAGATTAATAAATGAATTATAGACAGAATGATAGACATAAAGATATAAAATAAATTTTTTTATTTATTTTATTTTATTTTATTTTATTTTATAAAATACCTAATATTTATAAAGAAAATAATTTTTATTTTTATTTTTATTTTAGACAGTTAGTAGAAAGAAAGATAGATAGATAGACAGATAGATCGGTAGATAGATTTAAATATAGATAAATAGATAGATAAAAATAGAAAGATATATATAGACAAATAGATAGATAAATAGATACCTAAATATACCAATTTTTAGTTAGATATATATACAATTAGACAGAAAGATAAATAGATAGACATAGACATAGATAAACAGATAGAAAAATAGATAGATAGATACATACATACATACAAAAATAGACAGATATATATATATATATATATATATAGATTGATAGACAAGGAGATATACAGACAAATTGATAGATAGATAGATAGATATATAGATAGATAAACATATAGATATATAGATAGCTAGATAGAAAGATACCCATATTGATATACAAATAGATAATAGATATATAGATAGATAGACAAATAGATAGATATGTAGATATACATATTATTAGATAGATAGTTATATTGATAGATAGACAAATTCATAGATAGATTGATAAATAGATAATTAGACAAATAGATAGTCATAAAGATAGATAGATTAATAGTAAGAAATATAGATACATAGATAAACAAAAAGATAGACAACTAAATACACAGATATATATATCAATAGATAGATACATAAATAGATAGATTGATTGATTGAAAATTTGATATATAGATAGATAGATAGACATATAGATAGATAGATTGAATGATAGCAAGATAAATAGACATTTATATAGGTAGAGATATACACAAATAGATAGATAGATAGATATGAAGAAAAATAGATAGATAGATATATAGATATATACATAGATAGATAGATAGGCACATACATAGACAAAAAGATCGACAAATAGACAAACAAATAGATAGATAGATAGATAGACAAACAGACAGACAGATAGATATATAGATAGATAGATAGACACACATATAGAAAGAAAGAAAAAAAGAAAGATAGATAAATACATAGACAGATAAATAAACAGAGAGATAGATAAATATATTGATAAATAGATAGATAGATAAATTGATAGATAAATAAATTGATTGATAGAAAAATTTATAGACAAATAAATTGATAGTTTATTAGACAAATATATAGACATATAGATAGATAGATAGAAATATAGATAGGTAGATCAATAGACAGATCGATGGATATATAAAGAGATAGATAGATAGATATATATATATATAGACAAATAGATATACAGATAGATAGACATATAGATATAATGATAGATTTACAACTTGATAGGCATATAGATAAACATATATATACACAAATAGATCAATAAAAATATAGATAGACACATATAAAATTTGATAGACAAATAATATAGACATATAGACACACAGGCATATACATAGATAAATAGACATATAGATATGCAAATACATAGATACATTGATTGATAGATAGACAATTTCATAGAAAGATTTATAGACGAATATATAGACTAAAAGATAGATAAATAGATAGATAGACAGACAAAAAAGTAGGCAAATAAACAAATAGAAAAATTTACATACATTTAGAAAAATAAATAGAAAGAATGATAGTTAGTTTGATAAATAGATTAAATGATAAAAAAATTGATGGAACGATAGACAAATTGATAGATAGGTTGATAGACTAATTAAAAGATAGATTGATAGATAGATTTATAAACAAATTAATAAATAGATTGATAGACAAATAGATAGAAGGATAGATACACAAATATATAAATAGATAGAGAGAGCAAGATATAGATTTAGATCGACAAATCTTTAGACAATTAAATAAACATATAGATAGTCAGATAGATAGGTAGATAGAAATATAAAAATACAAATATATAGATAGATAGATAGACAGATAGATATAAAGATAGATAGTAATATAGATATTAGATAGAAAGATAGATAGACAAATAGATAGACAAATAGAAAGACATAAATACATATAAACAGATAGATAGACAAATAGATAGACATAAATACATATAAACAGATAGATAGACAAATAGATAGACATAAATACATATAGACAGATATATATTTTGATAGATAGATAGATAGGAAAATAGATCCACATACATATAGATTGAGAGACAGATAAATAGATAGATATATAGATAGAAAGATACATAGTTTGATAGACAGATTGATAGATAGATAGTTAGTAAGATAGATATATAGATTGATAAATAGATAGATAGTTAGTTAGATCGGATGACATACAGGTTGACAGGTAGATTGACACACAGACAGACAGACAGACAGATAGAAAAAATATATAAATAGATAGAAAAAAAATATAAATAGATAGATAGATAGATAGTTTGATAGATAGATGATATACAGAAAGATATACAGATAGACAAATAGATAGTTACATAGATAGATATATAAAAAGATAGATAGATAGGTAGTTAGATAAACAGACATATAGATAGATAAATAGATACATACATACATATATATATATATATATATATATAGACAAATAGATAGATAGATAGATAGACAAAAAAAACATAGATAGATAGATTGAAAGATAGGCAGATAGATCAAAACATAGAAAGATAGATATATAAATAGATAGATTGATTGATTGACAAATAGATAGGCAGATATATAAATATATAGATAGACAAACAGATAGACAGATAGACATTTAGATAGATAGATTGATATATAGACAAATAGACACACAGACATATAGATAGATAGACAGACAGACAGACAGACATACAGATAGATAATTTTATAGACAGATTAAAAGACTAATAGATAGATAGATAGATATATATAAAGATATATAGATAGCTAGATAAACAAATAGATATATAGATCGAGAGACATATAGATAGATAGATAGACAAATAGATGGGTATATTTTCAGATGGATTGATAGACATATTGATAGACAAATTAATTGATTTATAAACAGACAGATAGAAAGATAGAAAGATAAATAGACAGATTGATCTATAGATAGATAGATAGATAGATAGATAAAAGATAAATTGATAGATATATAGAAAGATAGACATATAAATATCTAGATAGATACATAGATATATATCAATAGTTTGACAAATAGATAGATAGATATATAGATTTATAGATAGATAGATAGATAGACAAATAGATTGATAGATAAGCAGATAGATAGATAGATATAATATTAGAAAGATAGATATATAGATAGACATATAGATTTAAATATAGATAGACAGAAAAATAAAATGATAGACACATAGATAGAGAGATATAAAGACAAAATGATAGTTAAATAGATAGAAAATTAGATAGGCAAATAGATATACAAAAAGATTGAAGATATATAGATTGATAGACATTTAAATAGATAGAGAGATAAACATTTTGATAGATAGATAGATAGACAGATAGATATAAATAGATTGAGAGAAAGAATTATAGATAAATTGATAGATACATAGACAAATATAAAGACATGTAGATATATAGATAGATAGATAGATAGACAAATAATTAGACATATAGTTAGATACATAGATAAATAGACATATAGATAGATAAATCGATAATTAAATAGTTAGATTGATAGACAGACAGATATATAGATGATAGATATATTAATAGATAGATATATAGTAAGAAATATAAACAGATACATATATAGATTTATATATAGATGGATATATAAATAGATAGAAAGAAAGAAAGATAGATATTTAGATAAATAAATAGATTGATAGATAGATAAGTAAAAATATTGTTAGATAGATTGACATATAGATGCTTAGAAAGATAGATAGATTGATTGATTGACAAAAAGATAGATAGATAGTTACATATTTATTTATATTGATATATAGATAATTAGATAGATAGATAGATTTATAGATAGATTAATAGATAATTAGATAGATTGAAAGACATATAGATAGATAAATAGATAGACAGATATATTGATAGATAAGTATAAAGATAGATAGACAGCTATATAAATAGATAGGCAGATATATAAATAGATAGGTAGATAGAAAGACAGATAAATATATATACATAGAATGACGGATAAATCGATAAAGAGATTTACAAATAGATAGATAGATAGTCACATAAATAGATAGGTTGATAGATAATTATATCGATATATAGATACATTGATAGACATATAGATAGATATAATGATAGATAGACATATAGATAGAAATATATATAGATAGTTAGATAGATAGATTGATAGACAAATTGATAGATGGATTGATAGATTGATTTATAGACAAAGATTCATAGATAGATTCATTAATATTTTGATAAACAATTTGATAGATAAATAGATAGATTGATTCATTGAATGATTGATATAAAGATAGATATATATATAGATAGAAAGATAGATAAATATAAATATAAACAAATAGATTGATAGATAGATAGATAGATTATTAGATAGATAGATAGATATATAGACAGAAACCCAGCCATACAGACAAACAAACAAATAGATAGATAGATAAACAAATAGATAGATACTTACACAGATAGATAGACATTTTAATAAATAGTTAGATTGATTGATTTATTGATTGACAAATAGAGAGGTAGATAGATAGATTGACACATAGATGGACATATAGATAGACAGATAGATTGATTGATTGATAAATAGATATACAAATAGATAGAAAGACAGACAGATAGATAAATAGATAGAAAGATACATAGACATATAGACCATCAGACAATTAGATATAAAAATAGATAGAAAGATAGAATGATAGAATGACATATAGACAATTTGATAGATAGATTGATAGATATATTAATTGATAGATAGATACACATATAGAGAGATAGATAGATTGATTGATTGAAAGACAGATTGATAGACTAATAAATATATAAATTGATAGATAGATAGATTGAATTATTGATACATAGATTGATAGACAAAAATATAGATAGATAGTCTGATAGATACGCATACAGACAGACATATAGATAGATAGATAAAAATACATATATATAGATAGATAGATAGAAATATAAATAGATAGATAAATTGAATGATATAAATATAAACACATAGATAGATAGATAGATAGAGAGAGAGAGAGAGAGAGAGAGAGAGAGAGATATATATATATATAGACACATTGATTGATTGATAAATAGATGATATATAGATATAATAATAGACAGAAAGAAAGATAGATAGATAGTTATAAAAATAGATAGATAGTTAGAAATATAGATAGATAAACACATAGATAGATAGAAAGATAGATAAATAGACAGATAGAAAGATAAACAGATAGATCACTATAAGAAAATGTCAGTTTATCTATGAAAATTTAACTATGAAAAAATTCCTAGCTTATTATCGAGGTATTTACTAGGGAAAAGAAAGAGATTTTGATTTTACAATTAATTGCAAATTTATAACGGATTTGTGATGAAAACTTTCAATTTAAAATTGTCCCTTACTAATATTGTCATAAATTTTCACACATAGAATGGCGCCAATTTTAGCTATGGCTCTAGCAATGGATTTCACTAGCTAATTAAATCAGTACATAATCTGTCACTAAATAATTATATGAATTTTTTTTATGATTTTATTTTCAATTGCAAGCTATTATTCCTTAAATGATAATTTTCACAAAATAAAAACATTTAGCTAGGAATTTTTTTTATCTATTTGGGATGGGAATATTTTCCATCACTAATCTTTAATTATTTAATTATTTTATTTATTATTTGTTTTAATTTTTTATGTAATTTTGTATATTAAAGTTATGGCAAGGTATATGGATGAGCGATTCTTAAAAGGCACATTCTCCTCATATAATTATAAAAATATAATATTATAAATAATAATTTATAAAATATATAAATACTAATAAAAATGTATATTAATAAAGACTAATAATTATTTTTATAAATTATTTTTCTAAAATATTTTATTATGATATTTATTTATTTCTATTAAAAAAACATTAAATAATTAATTATATAATTATAATCATTTTTATGATATTTTAATTAATAAATGAACATACATAAAAATTACTTCTACTCAAAAGCTAAAATAATTAATTATATGATTAAATAAAAAAATTATAATAATATCTGAATTACCGAATTAACAAGTAAATATTTATATTATTTGAAATAAAAATATATTTTTATGATTATAGTAATCTTTTAAAAAACATTTACAAAAAGATTAGATATTTTTGAATAATAAAAATTCAAATTTTTTATAAAATTTAAAAGAAAATAAGTTGATATTTAAAGATAAATACATAGAAATTTTCATTACATCAAAAAAAATTTGATGATTTAAAAAATAAATATCTCAGTATTGTTTTTAAAGGAACACTTCAAGTATTTTTTTAAGGTTTTTAAAAATATATTTAAAATATTACTCATGAAATTTTTTTTGTCCTAAAAATACTTAAAATTCTTTTTGGCCTATAAACACTTTTGAAAAGTACGGCCAAACTGACCCTATACTGATTTGAATTCAAGTTTTATTTTTTGTCCATTCTAAAATTTATAAGAATTAAACAATTGAGTAACTCTTTTCTATTAACTAATAATATTCCGTTTTTATTAAAATAATAAATATAAGTTTTTTTATTGATTTTCTCACTTTAAGTAATTTTTGAAATTTTATAAATTATAAATTATATCAAATAATATGAAATTTTATGCCTTAATAAGTATTCCATATTATATTCATAAAAAAATAATTAGAATTCTTAAAAATTAATAACAATAATATATATATATATATGAGATACTTTATTATTATATAATATTATTTTATTTATTTATGAAATAATATCATATAGTTAACTATAAATCTATCTCAATTTTTTTTATTTAAATTATTTAATTTTTATAATTTTAGTTTACTTTTATATTTTTGTCTATTTGTTTTCTATATATTTACAACCATATTTTTATTTATAGTTTCCATGAAAAATAAAAATGCTAAGGCATTCAAGCACTTAAACATTTTTTCTATTTTTAGAAGAGGAGAGAGGAGAAGTGAAAAAGGACTAAGGAAGCAACCTACAAAATCTACCTCTTCTTGTTACCAGGTAATATCATCATTGCTCCTCTCCTTCAGAATACCATATAGATTTCTCTGTCTCTCTCAATTTATTTCTTTTTTATTTCAGTTTATTTTTATTTCATGTGGTTTGCTCCCTTTATCTAGCAATATCGTGATATCTTTTAATTTTTAGCATGCTAATAAAGGCTCTATTTCTTCATGTAGATTCTACAAATGCATTCCTAGATATTCACAATATATTATCTTTGCATATTCATCTATAAGTTATTTTTTTTTAATTATTCATATAATTTAAAGTCATTGTATGTTTCATTCGGAATTATGATTGAGCATTATTCTTTGCAAATATAATAGGGTAAAATGGGTTCATATTACCAGTGGATGTATTAAAAGGTTTATAAATTGAATTTTGAATAAAAATTCTTTGAGTGGGCTAGAAACTTTCATCAACTTTGCATCTAGTCAACTATAATAGATGGATTGAGATAAGATTGTCCATGTAATAAATCCAAGTGTCAGAATATGTATTTTCGTGATTTAAACATTATTAGTTACCATGTGGCTAAATATGGTTTTGAACCAAATTATTTTGTTTAGATTTATCATGGAAAAAGTACAATGGCTCTGAACATTGACCAAAATGATGATATTGAATCATATGTATGTAGTGAAGAAACATCAAAAACAAATTCATACAGAATCTAAGTAAAGGCTCATTTAGATATGTGACAATCTATCCATGGTATTTTGTCAATAGATATAAATTTCACACAATAGGGCACAGTTCTTCTAAAACAACAATGATTAGTGTTGTATTCATTAAAGGCTCAAGTTATAGTGCAAATGAAATTTATTATTATGATCAACTAGTAGAAGTTATTGAGGTGGAGTAACCTAGAATTGAAAATAACAGGATTGTATTATTAATATGCGAGTGGTTTTATTCTACATGAAATATGGGGACAAAAATATTCATTTAGATTATGAGCTAGTGGATGCTAACCATAAACACAGATTTAATCGATATGAGCCACTTATTATGACAGTTCAAGCCACTTATTATGACAGTTCAAGCCACTTAAGTATATTATTGTACATATCCGAGTTTTTCTCATGATGAGAGTGTGATGGGCCATTTTCAAAATCAAGGATCAATTAAATTTTGAAGTGCCAACATCTCAACAAAGAATTAAAAACTTAGCTATTGAATCAGTATTTCAAGAAGATGACATAAATAATATTGAGCCTGTTCATGTAGATGAAAATCTAGAAAATTTATGTGCCTCAAATAGTGGCCTACTAAAAATTGAAGATGATCATTTTTTATTTGAAGATGAGTTAGAACTTCCATCAGAATCAGATGAAATGTCAGAAGATCCTTTAGAGAATGATAGTGATGCAGATAATTAAACTTTTATAATTGTATTAGAATATTATAGTTTAAAAGACTTGCTATATTTTGTTGAAATAGATTGTTGATGTTCTTTATATCTCTATTATTTGTTCTATGTTTTTATTTTTTTGTTAGAAAATGTTGCCTAAAGGACGTGGGTGTTGTAAAGGTGGACGTGGGTGCATAAATGGATGAAATTCATCTAGTATTTTACATCGTGTTGTACAATTAGTACCATCTCATACCCACCATATACAGATTTCAACATAAACATCACCATCACCATTATTGACACCTTTACCATCACCTTTATCAGATATAAGGCCACCAGCCATTGTCACTCTTGCACATATTTTTGATCCATCACCATCTTCTATACCACATTTTACACTGATAGTTCCCCCATTTATAGCACCATTGACATCATCAAATGATGTTTCTTCATCTGCATGTAGTTCTAAGTTAGTAATAGAGATTGTGGATGAGAGATATAAGAAATATGTAAATATTACTTAAATTAGAAATTATGATGTTCCTATTTGTGGTTTTGTTTTTAAATATAGTTATGAATTACTTGTTTTCAATGTTATTTTTTTATTTTTACAATATCATTCTATCTCACAAGTGTTCGGCTATAATTACAAAGTCTTTCAAGAAAATGGTTGATTCTAAAGCATTCTCATGGAAGAAAGTTTCTGAATCGACAAGAGAAACTAACTTTATGACTTTTGGGTAAAAACAAATAAACAAAAGCATTGAAAATTAATTATCTAATTAGTTAACTATTATGTTGGTTATTAATCAATCATTAAATAATTATGTCCTTATTATTAATATAGATTTTTTTTTTAATTTTCTATATGTATAATTAGTGCAAATGGGCACCCAAATTTGATGGACAGATAAAGTCATTATGCGAGAGCAAAGCTGTTGAACAGTACTCAGATTTTGTCCATAAATTAAAGATTCTAAAAGATAAGCCTAATTTTATACCCGAGGATGAGTGATTAGAGTGGCTTAAGTATTGGGAGGATTCATACGTGAAGAAAAAATTAGAGATATCTAGCAAAAACTGATGGACTGAGGTAGTTGGACCAGGTACAAGAATGTCTTGCCACACAACAAGGTCAAAGTCGAGCATTGAGCACACCAGAGATTTGGTATAATTTATAAGTTTAAAACATTTATATATTTAGTAGTTGGTCTAATAGTCCAAATTAATCAAATATGTGCATGGTTTAATTATTTTAGCTAAACTTTTCTAACATTTGTTAATCTTTGACTTAATAAATACATACTTTCGGCTGGATAATTAGGTTTAGATCCCAATTTTATATGATTTTCAGGAAGATGCATGTAAAGAAAGCGAATAGAGTGTTTATTGATAACAAGTCTTAGATGATCGCTGTAAGAATCTATTATATTAATAAATTTTTAGAATACTCTCGTAAATTATAAATATTAAGTAGAATGAAAAATATTAGATTTATTTTATGTATATCTAGACAAGTATTTTTTTGTTATATCATAGGAACTTGTGGAGGAACGTGTGACAGCTACTTCTCAATTTAAGGTTCTATGGATCTTCAACCAATTGACTATGATCCTATCTATTTGGTGACCATAGAAGGTTAGAAGAAGCAATGAATGTATGACATCAACTCGAAGGGAGTGACATTTTATTGTAGCAGTCATGCTTCTAATTCCTCTGTCATAGTAGTGGTGGATGAGGTGGTTGAACATCAAGTAATGGAAACAAATGAATATTTTGAAGTTATTGAAATAGAAATAAAAGAGAAGGTTGAGCAGATTGCCAATTGAAGGAAGAAATGTAGGAAAAGATAGATGAGCATATTACTCATTTAAAAGAAGAAATACAAGAAATGGAATAAGTGAATTGAGATGAAAGAAAGTAAGATTGTTATGCAATAGCAGATGTCCTATATGGAATCACAGTTAGTAACCTTGACTTGACATATAGCATTCCGAGTTCCAACAGTGAAACCTCGTAGGAGAGGCTAGAACAAATTCACCAGCTAATTATGAGGATGAATTTGTTTTTAATGATGATGAAACTATGTTATATTTATGTTGTAACCATGAAGTTTTTGCATAAAAATTATTTTTGAACTATTTTTGGTTTTTGTTTATTTTAAAGATCAAGCAATAGAAGAAAAAGGAGGAAGAAGATGAGATAGGTAAGTGTTTTTTAGGGTTAAATATGTCATGGTGAAGTCAATTTGTAATGTGTCTAAATAAATATTATTGCTTCATTGCTTTGAATGATGAATCAAAGCCGAGAGAGAAACAAGAAAAGAAGAAAACTTATGGATTTCTGGCTTCCTATTCCTTTTTCATATGCTCTCATAGAATTTTTTTGGCACAGGTGAAGAATCCATCATCTTCACCTCCTCCCGATGAGAATCCATGGTGCAATTCTTCAATTTCAATCAATAGTTAAATATTCATGTTTTTTAAAAGGATCCATCAGATAGGTGGAAAATAATATTCGATGATAAGTTGAAAGAGCTACTCCAATACAAGTCTTTCACTGGATTTGTAGTTTCAAAGTTCTTATCTCCTCACTTCTTTACGGAGGAACATTGAGCAACTTGTGAGCACAAGATTTTTGCCTATGTGTAGCTAAACTGAAGGAGATTTTTTTGGTGGCATTGTTTTTCGTGATATTGGTTTTATTTTTTGCTTGACCCACTAACCTAACCATGATTCTTTGTAGGATATCTATTGTGCAAACATGGCATCAATTTTGAATGTAAATGACTTCAAGTGTCACATGTTGATATAGATTTTGTTTTTTGATTTTGATTTTTTTTTGATTTTGATTATAATTTTGTCTTTGTTTTTGTTTTTTGAAATGTTTTTGCTGTGAATTGAGAATTTTGCGTTTGTGTTAGTACTGTTTGAGCCTTAAAATTGATGTAATTTGTGCCTGCACCAAGAAGAGGAGAGTCAGATGTGATCAGAAGAAAGTCAGATTACTTCTTTTAGTGTGAGTCAGATGTGCAGCCAAAATATCTATTAGCCAAAATATAACCCACATACTAAATTATTTTATATTTTTTTAAAATTTTTCAGCACTATATTTATTTTGCACACAACCATAACACATTACATGCATCACTGCCCACAGAACTTCACAAAGCAAGACACACTACATGCATTTTAACTGCCCACAACCTTTCCCCACATGCATCCACTATGCAAACTATCACATGGCACATTCCACACAACCACCTGATTTGTGTCACACAACATATGCATTGAGACTGCTGCACACACGGACGTGGAGCATTCTAGACTGCCACTAGCGCATGGCTGACTTCTATGTGGTGCATGCTAGACTGCCACATTAAGTGTCACCCTATTATTGCATGCTAGACTATCATATGATGTGTCACCCTATTAATGCATGCCAAACTACCACATGATGTGTCACCCTATTATTGCATGCCAGACTACCACATGATGTGTCATCCTATTATTGCACACTCATACCTCTTCATTTGATTTCATGATAATAATAAACTCATAAAAAACTCATACAAACTCATACAAACTCATAATCATAAATGTGTAATTAGAAAAATAAAAAAAAATAAATCCTAATAGTATGAAAGACAATATTCATAAACTACCATTTTTTTACTAGTTTTGCTTCTTTTGAAATTTTGCCAACACAATGATGTCCATTTGTAGGAAAATTAGGCACTAATAATCCAGAAACAAAGAACATATGAAGCTAATTTCTATATATATATATATCCATGGAATATTTATAGCAATTAGCTTCATATGTTCTTTGTTTCTGGATTATTAGTGCCTAGTTTTCCTACAAATGGACATCATTGGGTTGGGTTGTGATCTAATGTGAATTACACTTTTAGGGAGGAAAGTAAATATGGAATATTTAGCAAGCAAGATGTTTGTACATTTTTCATAATATTTATGACGAGGAAAATACTCTGAGCATCATAAATGATTTCTCTGCTCATGGTACACATTTGTTGCTATTTCTGCTGCTTTCCACCCATAGATATCTCACTTGTCTATTGCTATTGGTTTATTACTTCATGGTGGTTTTACATTTTCATCTCTCTCTTCAATATAAGGAGTCATTGCTCAATGGAGTTGCATCTGGAGCACAACTAGTATCATGCAATATTGGAGACTCACGCTTGGGGTCAATGGAAATAGGGACTAGCTTGGCATGGGCCCTGATAGCTGCAGTGGAGGTTAGCTAACTTTTATTATTCATTCATATTTACTCTAGATAATGACATTCACATGGTGAAAACACTTGCTTTTATGTAGCATAAATGTGATCTCATCAACATGAGCTATGGCGAGCCCACTTTACTTCTAGATTATGATCATTTTGTTGATCTTGTTAATTTAGTATGAGCTATGGCTATTAAAAATTGAAGCTGGATGCAAGTCGAGTAGAGGGCCAATAGCTGATGATGATTTTGGGGTCAACATTAGTGCTCCTGTTGGTGTTGTGGCTCTAGTGCCCTTATGGACTCTCCAAAAGCACATGGGATGAATGAAACATCAATTTCCACCCCATCTGCTTGTGGAGGAATTGCATAGCTCATTAGTTCAATGAAGCTATGTGCTTTTTAATTTTATTTTATTTTTAATATTGGTGTGTTATCTGTGTACAAATTGATGGTGTTCTCTGCTCAACATTATGTAGATCGTAAGTATTCCTATGAGTCCATATGCTATAAAGAAAGCTTTAGAGAATACATCAATTCCTATTTATGAGTTTCTTACTGATAAACTATCTACTTGCCATGGGCTCATTGAAGTTAACAAGTTATATTTCTATTAATATGATTTTGTTCATTAGAATCTTATTTTGACCAGAGGAGCCTTTGCTGCTCTGATCAAAATCTCATTCCTCTTCTGCCTCTTTTGTTATCCACCTGTTGTATCTCATTTTTTTTTGTTTTTTTTACCATTCATTCACTTGGGTGGTTTCATAGCCAAAGAACCAGCAGCACCCTTGGCTTGGTTTTTAATTTTTTCTTTATTCCATCTGCATCAATCGTGCCTTGCAAGTTCAACCAATATCTCATCTTCATTTACGTAATCAAGAATATTGTCATCATCTTTTGGGAACAAGAATCTTGTGATGGGAGACAAGTGGGTTGATATATATCTTGGGCTTGCATGATCTTTACCACCCATGCTTTTGCTGCCAAACCATATCGTGAACAAACAGCCAGTCTAATGTACTTGACTACAAAAATGGAGAGTGGTTTCAACATAGATGATCTTAAAGCATTCACTTCTCAAATATACAATTCCATCAAGTCTTTGTCTAGCGTTGACATCAGCCCTAATGTAGTTGTTGAAGATGATGCTGTTGAAAAAATGGTTTCTGAACGAGAAACGAAAACAACCCCTAGTGAGGTGGCAGATGAAGTACATGGTGATGATTCCAAAGATGAACTGTAACTTCATAATTTGTTTTAATTATTTGATTTATGTATTTGATCATTTTGAGGATGTATTTTTTACTCTAGCTATGTTTTAGTGAGCTAACAAATTATGCATGACTTAGTGTTGAATTCAAGAGATGGCAATTGTGTCCACTCTCTAAAATCATTACCAATATCGGTCATAAGCAACAAAAGGTTATATTTTCAAATCCCTTGTGCATTTGTGAATCCACTCTCTATTATTATTAAAATGTTTGGATTGCATATAAGCTTGGTTAAGGATAATAGAAAGTAGAGAACAAATGCACAAGGGATTGATGTTGGCTGGTGTGATTTTAAGTTTGATTGTACTATATGACTATATTTTTGCTTGATTATATTAGAAATGTGTTTTGATGAGAGTGATGTGATTGAATTAAAACATAATAGGCTTTGATTCATATTTTACAAAGGTGAGTTTGCCCCACAAATTTGAGATGTAATCAAAGTCATCTGCACAAATAGATTTCTCATAACAAAAAAATGGTGACTAGAGGAGTTGGGGGAGAGAAAGCAACATCAATCTCACTGACAAATTATACTTTATGCATTGTCATTAGATACAATGATGAAGAAGAAGAGATGACCCATAGAATTCATCGCATCTTAGAACGATAGGAACAATAAAGTTGTAGAAAGGCAGAAACATATATACCTATATGTTATGTTTTTTAACAATGTAACATATTGTATCAGAATAATTTATTAAGTGTTTATAGCTTTTGTTAATTATAAATAATGGTTTATAGTATATGTTTTTATTCAATTTAATATAAAACTTATGCATTCAAATTTTTTGTAAAAAAATAAAAATGTGAAAATAGTTTTTGAATTAAAAATAGCTAGGGATTTGTTCTTTGCTAATTTAGCTAGGAAATTTTATGTAACCCTTAATTACGAAAAAAATTAGCTAGGAAAAAAAATAGCTAGGGAATTTCCATTGATAAAAAAATAACTAGGAAATTTTTTTCATCATTAATACTTTGTGACAAGCACTTTAACTTGGGATAATTTCCGTCATTAATCAGTCATTAATATATTTTAGCGATGGGAAAAGGCCATATAGCTATTGAATTTTTTTTGCTATATCAGATTTGTATTGTAGTGGATAAACACACAAAAAGATATACAGATATATAGACAGATAGATATATAAATATATAGACATATAGATGGATAGATAGATAAAAAGATAGACAGATAGATAAATAGTAGATGGATAGATAAATAGATAGATAAATAGATGAAAAGATAAATCGATAGATAGATAGTCAAATAGTTAAAAAGAATGATAGTAAGATTGATAAATAGATTGATAGAAAGATAGATAGATAGACTGATAGATAGATTAATAAATATATTTATAGACAGATTGATATCCAAAAAGATAGTTAGATTAATAGATAGATAGATTAATTGACAGAATGATATAGATATAGATAGATAGGTTTATAGACAGATAGATAGACAGACAAATAATTAGATAGATTTTTAGTCAGTTAGATAGAAAGATTATTAGATAGATAGATAGAAAGATTATTAGACATATAGATAGACAGAAAGATAAACATATAGATTGAAAGATAAATATATAGATAAATAGAATGATATATAGATATATAGATAGACAAATAGATAGATACATAAATAGAGTAAAGATAGAAAGATAGAAAAAAATATAGTTATATAGATAGATAGATAGTTAGTTAGTTAAATAGATAGAAAAATAGATAGATAGACAGACATATAGATAGATAGACAGCCAGACATATAGATAGATAGATAGATTGACAGATAGATAGACATACAGATATAAAGATATATAGACAAATAGATAGACATACTGATACACAGATTGATTAGCAGATTGATCGACAGATTGATAAGCAGATTGATTGAATGATTAATATATAGATTGATAGACAAATTAATAGCTAGTTTGATATATAGATTGATAGACAGATATATAGATAGATTGGCAGATAGATAGATAAATATATTGATAGATAAATAGATAAATAGATAGACAGATAAGCATAAAGATAGACATATAGATAGACATAAAGATAGATAATTAAATAAATAGATAGATAGACAGATAGATAGAGACATATATAAACAGATAGATAAATAGATAGATAGATAAATAAATAGACAGATAGATGAAAAGATAGATAAATATAAGATTGACAAATTGATTCATAGATTGTTAGACAGATTGATATATAAATACACAAATATATAAGTAGATAAAAAGTTAGATATATAGATAGACCTATAAAAAATAGTTTGATAGAAATAATGATAGATAGACAAATAAATAGATAAATATTTAGATAGATAGATAGATAGATATATAAACATATTGATAGATAGATAGACAGATCGATAGATAGAATAATAGAGATATAGATAGATAAATAATTAGATAGACAGATAGATAGAAAGGTGAACACCCAGCCAGACAGATAGACAAATAGAAAAATAAATCGATACATAGACAGAAAGATTGATAGATAGATAATTTGATAGACAATTTGAAATATAGATATATAGACATATTGATAGTCAAATTGATAGATAGATTGGAAAATAGTTTGAAAGAAAGAAAGATAGATAAATAGTAAGATTGAAAGATTAATTGTATGATAGATAGATTAATAGACTAAATGATAGACAGATTGATAAAAAGATTGTTATATAGATTTATAGATAACTTAAAAGATACAAAGTTAGACATATTGATAGAAAGATAGATAAACAAATAGACAGATAGATAAATAGATAGATTTTGATATAAATAAATCGAAAGATTATTAGATAGATAGATAGATTATTATAGATATAAATAGACATATAGATAGACAAATTGATAGATAGATTGATAGACAAGTTGATAGATAGATTGATAGACATATAGATAGATATATTGATTTGTAGATAGATAGACATATAAATAGACAAATAGATAGACAAATAGATCGTCAAATAGATATTAAGATAGATAGACAAATTGATAGATAGATATATAGATAGACATATAGATAGACATATAGATAAATAGATTATTAATATATATATATATATATATATATATATATATATATATATATATATATATATATATATATAAATAAAGTGAGATTGATTGACATATAGATAGACCGATTGATACATAGATTGAGAGATAGATAGATAGATAGATATTGAGATAGATAGATAGATATATATATATATATATATATATACATAGATAATCTAAAGGATAGTTAGATATATTGATAGATATATATATATAGATAGAAATATAGATTGATAGATAAATAGTTAGACACATAGATACAAAAAAAATAGTCAAATAGATAAAAAGATTGATAGATTGGATGACAGATAAATAGATAGATAGATAGATAGACGGATAAATAGATGGATAGATAGATAGCAAATAAATTGATAAATAAATATATAGATAGATAGATAGATAGACAGACAAATATTCAAAAATTAAAGATACTTTTAATGATATATTAATTGATAGATTTTTAGAAATATAGATAGACAAATTGATAGATAGATAGATAAATAGATTGTTTGATATATAGATTGATAGATAAATGAATAAATAAATTGATAGATAGAAATATTGATTGATTGACATATAAATAAACGGATAGATAGATAGATAGACTGATTGATATATAAAATAAGCATAAAGATAGATAGATAGACACATAGATCAATAGATTATTACAAAAATAAATACATACATAGATATATAGATAGATTAAAAAAAGATAATTAAAAAGAAAGATAGATTGATAGACACATAGATAGACAAATGGATAGACATATGATATAAAGATAGATATAAAGAAAGATAAATAGATAGATAGATGGATAGAAAGATAACAAAAAATAAAGATATATAGATACATAGATAGATAGATAAAATGTTAGATAAAGAGATAGAGAGATAGATTGAAAAATATATTGATAGATAGATAAACACATTTCTATATAGAAAGATAGATATTTAAATAGATAGATAGTTAGATAAATAGTTAAATAGATAGATTGAAAGATATTTTAATAGATAGATAGATTGAAAGATATATTGATAGATAGATAGATAGATTGATAGATGGAATGATAGATAGATTGATAGATGAATGATAGATAGATTTATTGATAGATTGATATATATAATAATATATTGATTCATAGATAGATTGATAGACATATAGATAGACAGTTTGATAGATATATAGATCTATAGATAGATAGACATATAGAAACACAAATAGTAAAATAGATAGATAGGTAGATAGATAGACATATGGATTGATTGAATGATAGACATAATGATAGATAGATTGATACATAGATTGATAAACTAATGCATAGAAAAATTGATAGCCAGATAAATAGACAGATTTATAGATCAAAATATACTTAAATAGATAGATAGAAAGATATACAAATAGATAGTCAAATATAAAGATAGATAGATAGATAGATAGACTGATAGATATATTTAAAGATAGATAGAAAGATATATAGATTTATAGGTAATACATTTATAGATATATAGAAATATAATAGATTTATAGATATATATATATAAACTAATTGATAGATAGTTAGATAGACTAATACATAGACTAATAGATAGATTTATAGGTAGTAGATAGATAGAAAGACAAAAAGATAGGCATATATATAGACACATAGATTGATTGATGGAAAAATTGATAGACAGATAGATAAAATGATATATATTCATATCAATAATCAAATAGATAGGTAGATAGATAGATAAATAGGCAGTAAGTTAGATAGATAAATTGATAGATAAATAGATAAATAGATAAATTTATAGATTGATAGATGGACAAATTGATAGTGAGATAGATAAGTTGAGAGAGAGAATGAAAGATAGATTGATAGTTTAATTGACACATAGATTAATAGACGGATTTAAAGATAGATAGGTAGAAAAATTATTAGATAGATAGAAAGATAGACATATAGAATGATACTTAGATTGATAGACATATATATAGACAGAATGATAGACAACCAGACATATAGATAGATAGATAGATATATATATATATATATATATATATATATATATATATATATATATATACATATAGATAAATAGATATATAGATTGATAGCAAGTAGGTTGACATAAAGAGAGACAAATAGATAAACAGATAGATAGGTAGATAAATAGATAAATAGAAAGATAGTTGTTTAGATAGATAGATAGATAGATTGACAAATAGATATACAAAAATTTAAAGATATAGATAAACAAATAGATATCCAGAAAGATAAAAAATAGATAGATAAAGAGATAGAAAGATAGACTAATAGATAGACATATTGATAGAAAGATAGATAGATAGATAGATAGATTGATTAACAGATTGATAGATAGTTAAACAAACATATAGAGAGATAGATATATAGATATATTGAAAGATATAGATAGATAAAATATAGATAGATAGATTGATAAAGAAATAGATATATAAATTGATAAACAGATAGATAGACAAATAGATATATATAGATAGTTAAACAGATAGATAGATAGATAGAGTTATATATAGTTAGATATATAGATAAATAGATAGAAAGATAGATAGACAAATAGAAAGGTAGATAGTTAGACACATAGATATACAAATAGATAGACAAATAGATAGACATACAGATAGAAAGATTGATTGATATATTGATATTATAAATAGTTAAAAAGAAAGATAGACAGATAGAAAGATACATTGATAACAAAATAGATAGACACATTGATAGATAGATTGATAGATAGTTTGATAGATAAATTGATATATATATTGATAGACAGATTGATAGACATATTGATTAAAAGATAGTCAGATGAATTGATAGATAGATAGATAAAAAGATAGATAGATAGACAGACAGATAAATAAATATCAAGATAGATTGACAAATTATTAGATAGAAAGATAGATAGATAAATAGACTGAGAGATAGACGGATAGATAGTCATATAAAAAGACAAATAGATAGAAAGATAGAAATACAAATAGAAAGATAGATAAATTGATACATAACTTGATAAAAAGATAGACAGATAAATAGATAGATATATAGATATTTAGATAGATAGATTGATAGAAAGAAAGATAGATACAAAGATAGATTGTTAGATAGACAAATAGAAAGATTGAATGATAGACAGATAGATTGAAAGATTATTATACAAATAGATATATAGATATATAGATATATAGATAAATAGAAATATAGATAGATAAATAGATAGATAAATACATAAAAATACAAATAGATAGATATATAGATAGACAAATATATATATATAGATAGATAGAGTGAAGATAAATACATAGATAGATAGGTAGGTAACTAGATAGATAGATATTTAGATAGATATACAGAAAGATAGAAAGATAGATTAATTGATATAGAGATAGACAAATAGATAGATTGATAGAAAGATAGTTAGTTAGTTAGATATTTATATACATATACAGATAGATAGATAGATAGACACACAGATAGTTAGTTAGTAATATAGATAGATATACTGATAGATAGATAAATAGATATATAGACAAAAACATAGAAAGATAGATAGACACAGATAAAAAATAGATAGACATATAGATATTAAGATTGATAGATAGATAGAAAGATATATAGATAGAAAAATAGATGGATAGATAGATAAATAGATATATAAATAGTTAAATAGATAGATAAATACATAGATAGTCAAATACATTGAAAGATAAATTGATATTCATATTGATAGATAGATTAATATACAGATTGATAGATAAATTGATAGAAAGATTGAGAGTTATATTTATAGATAGACAGACATATAAAAATAATAGATATATTGACAAACAGATAGACAGATATATAAATAAATAAATAGATAGATAGACAAATTAAAAGATAAATAGTCCTATAGATAAATAGATATATAAACAGTTAGTTAGATAGATAGATAGATAGATTGTTACACGAATAGATAATAGATAGATAGATAGATAGATAGATAGAAAGATAAAAGATAGATAGACATATATATAGATTTATCAAGATAAAGAAAAATCGATATATAAATAGATAGATATACAAACAGATATACATATTGATATATGGATAGATCCACGAATAGATAAACAGATAGACATATAAATAGATAGATAGGTAGTTAGATAGATAGATTGATAGACAAATAGATAGATAGTTATATAGGTAGATAGATTGATAGATAGATATAGAAATAGATAGATAGATATATGGATATATAGACAAATTGTTCGATTTATAGATACACACTTATATACATAGATAGAGAGTTATAAAGATATATAGATGGATATATAAATCGATAGAGAGATGGATAGATAGATAGAGAGATAGAATGAAAGAAAGATAGGTAGATAGATAGAAATATTGATAGTCATATAAATAGATCAATAAATAGATCAATAAATAGATAGTAAAATAGATAGACATAAAGATAGATATAAAAATAGACAGTTAGATAGATAAATAGATGGATAGATAGATAGATAAATAGAAAAATAGGTAGATAGATAGATAGAGAGACAGATAAATAGTTAGTAAGATTGATAGATAGATAGATAAATAAATAAACATATAAATAGACAAATTTATAAACGAATAGTTAGACTGATAGAAAGAGAGTTAAATAGATAGAAAGATAGATAGATATATATATAGTTATACAAAAAGATCGATAGATGGATAGATAAACACATAAATAGACAGATAGATAGATAGATAGACAGACAGATAGATAAACAAATACATAAATTGAAAGGCAGATAGATCAATAGATAGATAGACATATAAATTGACATTGATAGACAAATAGTTAGATAGATAGGTAGATAGATATTTAGAAAGATAGTTTGACCGATAGATACACAAATAGATTAATAAATAGATAGATAAATAGATAGATAAATAGATAGATAGATATATAGCTAGATAGATAGATAGACAGATAGATACATAGATAGATTATTACATAGTTAGATAGACTGATAAATAGAAGATAGATAGATAGATAGACAAATCGATAAATAGATAGATTGATAGATAGACAAATCAATATATAGATAAATAGACAGATAGATAGAGTGATAAATATATTAACAGAAAGATAGATATACAAAAAGATAGATAGACAAAGAGATAGATAAATAAATGAAAAATGGATAAATAAATAGATTGACAAAAAGATATATGGAAAGATAGATAGGCATATAGATAGATAGATTAATAGAGAAACATAATGACGCATAGATAAACATATAGATATACAGACAGATATGCATACACATAGATAGACAGATAGACAAACAGATAGCCATAAATATTGATAGACATCTAGTTAGTTCGATACACAAATAGACAAAATAATAGATAGACAAAATGATAGAAAAAAAGATTGACATAGATACAGATAAAAAGAATGAAAGATTGATGGATAGAAATATAAATAGACAGATAGAAAAATTGAAAGACAGATTGATAGACAAAGAGAGAGATAGATTGACAGACAAATAGATAGATAGACAGATAGATAGATAGATAGATTGATTAATAAACAGATCGATAGACAGATATACAAGTAGATAGATAGAGAAATATATAGACACATAGATAGATAAATAGATATACAGATTGATAGACATACAAATAGATAGACAAATAGACATACAGATAGGCATACATATAAATAGATAGATCGACAATTAGATAGACAAATAGAAAAACAAATAGACAAAATGATAGACAAAAAGATAGACATAGATATAGACAGAAAGATTGACAGAAAATGGACAAAAACATAAATAAACAAATAGACAGATAGAAAGGTAAATCGACAGATAAATATAGAGATAGATTTATAGGAAAAAAGACAGATAGACATAAAGATAGATAGATATATAGATAAACAGATAGACAGATAGATTAATAGATATTTAGATAGACAAAATGATAGATATAGAGATATAGATAGAAAGATAGGCAGATAGACAAATCGATAGATAGATAGACTAATAAATAGATAGATGGATGGAGATAAAGATAGATCATTTAGATAGAGAAATAGATAGACACAGATAGAAATAATGATATACAAATAGATAGACATATATATAAACAAATAGATAGAGACATAGATAGACATATAGAATATAGACAGATAGACATACACATAGACAGATAGATAGTTAAACAAATAGACATAAATAGAGATAGACAGATAGATAGACATATAGGAACAATGATGGACAGAAAGATAGACATATATATAGACAGACAAAATGATAGATAGATAGATAGAAAGATAAATTGATAAATTGATAAATTGATAAATTGATAAATTGATAAATTGATAAATTGATAGATCAATAGACAGGTAGATAGATAGATAAATAGATAGATACATAGATACACTAATAGATAGATAGACATAAAGATAGTTAGATATATAGATAAATATAAAGAAAGACAGACACATATATAGATAGACATATATATACATAGAAAGGTAGACGGATAGATAGATAGATCGATTGATTGATTGATAAAATTAAAGATAGATAATCAGATATAAAGAAAAATAGATAGATAGTTAAAAATATATAAAGAGAGTTAGAGATATTGATATATACATATATAAATATATAGATAGACTAATAGACATATTGATATATAGACAAATAGATTGAAATATAAATAGATAAAGAGATAGATAACTAAGCAGATAGTAGAAAGCATATAGATAGATAGATAGATAGACAGATAGAGAGAGAGAGAGAGATAGATAGATAGATAGTAATATAGATAGATAGCTAGATAGATAGATAGACAAATTGATATGTACATAGATAGACAGATAAATAATTAGATAGATAGAGAGACAGACAGACAGAAAGATAGATCTATAGATATATATATATATATATAGACTAATATATAGATATATAAATTAACAAATAAGTATATAGACAAATATCCATATAGACAAATAAACATTTAAAATGATAGACAAGTAGTTTGACAGACAAATATATAGATAGACAGATTGATTGATTAAAAAATAAATAAATAGATAGACAGATTAATTGATTGAAAAATAGAAAAATAGATAGATACACATACACACACATACATATATATATATATATATATACATATACATATACATACATATATCTATATATAGCTATATAAAGAGATAAAAATTTAGACAAATAGACACATATACACATAGACAGATTGACATATAGAAAGATAAACAAATCAAAAATAGAAATATAGGTAGAATACAAATAGATGTACAGAAAAATAGACAGATTGATGGATAGATAGGAAAATAGATAGATTGATATAGATTGTAAAATATATAGATAGATAGATAGGCACTAGAAAGATAGATAGATATACATATAGATAGATAGGAAAATAAAAAGATAAAGAGATATACATATAGATAGATAGACACACAAATAGATAGATGTAAAGAAAGTCAGATAGAATAAAAGATATATTGAAAGATAGATAGATACATAGAAAGATATATAGACAAATACATAGATAGATAGATAGCTATATATATATATATAAATAGATAAATAGAATGTTAGGTTAACAAATAGATAGAATGTCAGATATACAATTAGACAAATAGATAGATAAGTAGATAAATAGGCTGATAGGTAAATAGACACATATATAGATAGAAAAATAGACAAATTGAAATATAAATAGATAGATAGACAAATAAAAAATTAAATTTATTGAAAGATAGATATATAGATAGATAGATATAGATATATATATATATATATATATAAAGACAAATAGATATATTGGTAGATAGTCCGATAGACAGACAGACAGACAGTTAGATAGACTCAAAGAAAGAAAGATAGATAGTCATATAGATAGATAAATAGATAGATTAATATGTAGATATTTATATAAACAAACAGACAAATAGACTTAAAGATATATAAATATATAGTCATATAGACATATTGATTGATTGATAGATAGATAAATAAATAGATTAGTGGATAGATAAACAAATAGATAGATTAATAGATATGTAGATATACTGATAAACTTATATAGTGTTAGATATAAAGATAATTTGATAGTTAGATAGATACATAGATAGAAAGGTGGTTATATAGATTGACAAAAAAGAATATAGATAGATAGAAAGAATAATAGATTAATAGATAGATAGTTGGAAAGATAGATAGATAGTTATACAAATATACATATAGATATATAGATAGACAAATAGATAAATCGATAGATAGACACATAGACAAATAGAAAGATATAGAAATAGTTAGATAGACAGATATACACATATACTGGTAGATAAATAGACTGATAGAAAATATACAGATAAATTCATATACTAATAGATAAATAGATATATAGAAAAATAAACAAATAGATATATAGAATGGTAGATAGATAGACAGATAGATAGACAAAAAAATAGATTGGTTGATTGACAGATAGGTAAATTGAAAAATAGTCAAATAGATAGATAGACATGAAGACAAATAGACAGATAGTTGATTGACAAATAGATAGATGGAAAATAGATAGTTAAATATTTAGATAGATAGATAGAAAGATAGATACACAGACAAACTAATAAATTGATAGACTGGTAGATAGATAGACATATTGAAATATAAATAGATAGACTAATAGACAAATAGAGAAATAGACATATTTAATAATAGAGTGATAGATAGAAAGAGAGTTATTTAAATAGAAAGATAGTTAGACAATTACACAAATAGATAGATGGACATAATATGATTTTGTGAAATAGATAGATAGACAAATAGATAGATACTCAGATATATTGTAGAAAGATAGATAAATAGTCAAATTGATAGATAGAAAGATAGTTAGATAGATATCCAAATTGGCAGATAGATACTTAGAGTAATATACAAATATAAAACTAAAGCAATACTTATTTAGGTTGATAGGTAGATATCAAATAGATAGAAAGATAGAAAGAAAGATAGATAATTTTATAGATTGACATATAGATATATAGATAGATAGTGAGATAGACTAATAGTTAAATTGATAGATAAACAGATAGATAGAAAAATTGATAGATAGATAAACATATAGATAGATTGATAGATAGACTAATTAACATATAGATATATAGATAGATGGATAGATAGATAGATAATGAGATATATTGATAAAAAGATAGTTAGTTAGATGCATAAAAAGATAGATATAATGACATATAGATAGATAGCTAGAAAGAAAGATAGATAGATATACAAATAGACAAAAATAAGGATATATTTGATATATTGATAAGTAGATATTTACATAAATAAATAATATATAGATAGATAGATGACAAATTTAGAATTAGACGGATAGAGAAATAAATATATAGACATATAGATAGATAGATATAGATATAAAAATTCTAAGATAGACAAATAATAGATAGATTGATAGATACATAGATAGACATATTGATAAGTAAACAAATAAAAAGATAGAAAGATAGATAGAAAAATAGATAGACATAAAAATAAAAATACAGATAGATAGATATATAGATCGATATATAGATATAGATATATATATATATATATCCATTTATGATATATAAAAAGATAGATAGATAAAAAGTATAAAGATAGACACAATGTATATAGAAAGATAAATAGATAGATAGATAGATATTTAGACAAATTGGCATATAGACAAAGATATAGATAGATAGATATATCGATAGATATATCGATAGATAGATACATAGATAGTTAGATAGATATATAGATAATAGACACATAGTTAATAAGCAGATACGAAAATAAACAAATAGATAGATAGTCATATATATAGATAGTCGGATAACTAGGTAGATAGATAAAATATATATAGATTGACAGATAGATAGTTAGAAAGATAGATAGACATGGAGAGATATAGACATATAGACAAATAGGCACATAAACATATTTACATATAGATGGATAGACAGATTGTTATTTAGATATATAGATGGATAGATAAATATTGAAATAGATATATATATATATATATATATATATATATAGATTAATAAATATAAAGATAGACAAATAGATAATTAGATAGAAAGATAGTTAGTTAGTTAGATAGTTATAAAGTTATAAAGTTAGAAAGGTATACAAATAGACATATAGATTAATAGATAGATAGATAGATAGATAAACAAATTTATAGATTAAAGATAGAAAGATAGATATGTAGATTGATTGAGAGATAGATAGATAGATAAATATATAGATAGATAGATAGAAAATAAGATTTATAGATAGATAGATGGATATATATATATATATATATATATATTGATAGATATATAGATAGAAAGGAAAATTGATAGATAGTTAGATAGATAAACACATAAATAGATAGAAAGATATACAGATAGATAGATATATAATATATACATAGAATGGTAGATAAATAAAATTATAGATAGATTGATATATATATATATATAGATAGACAGATAGATAGATAGATATGACATATATTATATAATAGGATATATTAATTAGATAGCTAGATAAATGTTAGATGCTTAGAAAGCAGCTAGATAGTATTAGATAAATAGATAGATAGATAGACAGATAGATAAAAATAATACACAACACACACACACACACGACACACACGGAAAACAACACACACAACATAGAAGAATAAGAAAGATAGATATATAAATAGATAGCAGATAGCAATGTCAAAAGACAAAAAATCATTTAGACACATAAACAAAAAGACATAATAAGACATAGACTATAGATATAGACCTATAGATAGACAAATAGACAAATAAACATTTAGATAGATAGACAAATCAACTGATAGATAGTTATATAGCAAATAGATAGATATAAAGATCGACGGATCTACAGATTGAAAGATATTTAAATCGATGTATATATTTTGATGCAATAATGGAAAGATAGATAATTAGATAGATAGATAAATCTACAAATAGTTAGATATATAGATAGTGAAACAAATAGATAGATAGATAGATACATAAATAGATATACATATACATATATATATAGATACATATATCGATATATAAATAGATAAAAAAAATATATAAATAGACATATTGGCAGATAGTAAGATATAAATTTTATAAATATACTTATTGGCAGATAGACTGATAGTTAGATAGAGGGATATAAAGATTGATAGATATATAAATAGACAGACAGATATATATACAAACAGATAGATTTATATATATATATACTTAGACAGATGGATAGAAAGATAGATATACACATAGACAAATAGATGAGAAATAGATACAAATATATATAGATAAACATAAGACTAATTAGACAAATAGATAGATAGACAGATAGATAGATAGATAGATAGACAAATAGATAAATATACAAATAAGTAGATAGGAAAATAAATAGATTTAAAGATAGATAGATAGAAAATACTTAGATAGAAAATAGAGAGAAAGACAGATAGATAGATTGACAAATAGCCAGATAGAAAGATAAACATATAGATAGATAGTCTGATAAAAAGATAGACATATATATAGAAAGTCATATATACATATAGTCAGATAGCTAGGTAGATAGATAAAAATATATATAGATTGACAGATAGACAGTTAGATATATAGAAAGGCATATAGAGATATAGACATATAGACAATTAAGCACATAGACATATTTACATATTGACGGTTAGAAAAATAGTTATTTAGATATATAGATGGATAGATAAATATAGAAATAGATATATATATATATATATATATATAGATTGATAGATATAAGATAAACTAATAGATAATTAGATAGATAGTTAGTTAGTTATATAGTTATAAAGTTAGAGAGGTATACAAATAGACATATAGATTAATAGATAGATAGATAGACAGACAGATAGAAAAATTTATAGATTAAAGAAAGAAAGAAAGATATGTAGATTGATTGAGAGATAGATAGCTAAATAAATAGATTGATTGATAGATAGAAAGAAAATAAGATTTATAGATAGATAGATACATGGATATATAAATAAATAAATATATATATATATATATATATATCTATATAATGGTAGATACATAGATAGATAGATCGATATATAGATAGAAATTAAAATTGATACATAGTTAGAATGATAGACACATGATAGAAAAATATACAGATATATAGATAGATACATAGACACATAAAATGGTAGATAAATAAAATTATAAATAGATTGATAGATATATAGATAGATAGATAGACAAACATATATATATATATATATATATATATATATATATATATATATATATATATATATATATTGATAGATAGATAGTTAGTTAGGTAGAAAGATATACATGTAGAAAGACAGATAGATAGATATTTATATAGATAAACAGATAAATATATTGATTAATAGACAGGCAGATAATATATAGATAGATAAATAAATAAATAAATAAATAAATATAGATACATAGACACAGAAATAAAGATAGATAGATATATAGATAGATAGCCAGATAGTCAGAAAAATAAAAAGACATAAACACATAATTAAAAAGACATATAGATAGACAAACATATGTATAGATTGATTGATAGATAGATAGATAGACAAATACACAAATAAATATATAGATAGATAGACAAATCAACTGATAGATAGTTAGATAGAAAATAGATAGATATAAAGATCGACTGATAGACAGATTGGAAAATATATAAATAGATATATCTATTTAGCTACAATAATGGAAAGATTGACAAATTGATACATAGAAAAATAAACAAATAGATAAATATACAGATAGACAAATAAAAAGATAGATAGATAGATATAAATATATATAAATAGGTAGATATATATATATATATAATATATATATATATATATATATATATATATATATATATATATATTGACAGATAGATAGATAATTAGATTGATATATTTATAGATAGATAAATATAATGATAGATAAATAGATAGACAAATATATAAATAAACATATAGGCAAATAGTAAGATATAAATTTTACAAATATACTTATTGGCATATAGTCTGATAATTAGATAGATGGATATAAAGATAGACAGATAGATAAATAGATAGGTGGATAGATAGACAGACAAACAGATAGATATATAAATAGTTAAACAAATGGCCAGAAAGATAGATAGACACAGACAAATAGACAAATAGACTGAAAAAATAGATGCAAAGATATATAAATAAACATAAGAATAATTAGAGAAATAGATAGATAGATAGAAAAATAGATAGATAGACAGATAGACAAATAGGTAGATAGAAAAATAAATATATATAAAGATAGATAGAAAATAAAGAGAAATGATATCTATATAGACAAATAGATTGATTGACAAAAAGATAGTTAGAAAGTTAAACATATAGATAGATAGACTGATAAAAAGAGAGATATATAGATAGTTAAATAGATAGCTAGATATATAGA
>JAREIK010001636.1:230872-280872 GCA_029783825.1 Sapria himalayana | reverse complement strand
TCTCTATTTGTCAATCTAATTGGCTATCTATCTATTTATATGTATGCCTATCTGTATGCCTATTTGTCTATCTATGTGTATGTCTATCAATCTGTATATCTATTTATCTATCTATGTGTCTATATATTTCTCTATCTATCTACTTGTATATCTGTCTATCGATCTATTTATCTATCAATCTATCTATCTATCTATCTATCTATCTATCTGTCTATCTATCTATTTGTCTGTCAATCTGTCTCTCTCTTTGTCTATCAATCTGTCTTTCTATTTTTCTATCTGTCTATTTATATTTCTGTCCATCTATCCTTCATTCTTTTTATCTATATCTATGGCAATCTTTTTTTCTATCATTTTGTCTATCTATTTTTTTGGCTGTTTGTGTATCGAACTAACTAGATGTCTATCAATATTTATGGCTATCTGTTTGTCTATCTATCTATCTATCTATGTGTATGCATATATGTTTGTATATCTATAAGTTTATCTATGTGTCTATATGTTTCTCTATTAATCTATCTATCTATATGTCTATCTATCTTTCCATATATCTTTTTGTCAATCTATTTATCTATCTATTTGAAATTTATTATCTGTCTCTTTGTCTATCTATCTTTTTGTCTATCTATATTTCTGTTAATATATTAATCACTCTATCTTTCTGTCTATTTATCTATATATCGATTTGTCTATCTATCAATCTATCTATTTATCGATCTATCTATTTGTCTATCTTTCTATTTAACAGTCTATCTAACTATGTATTAATCTATCTATGTATCTATCTGTCTATCTATCTATCTAGCTATATATCTATCTATCTATCTATTTATCTATCTATCTATTTATTAATCTATTTGTGTATCTATCGATCAAACTATCTTTATAAATATATATCTACCTATCTATCTAACTATTTGTCTATCAATGTCAATTTATATGTCTATATATCTTTTGATCTATCTGCCTTTCAATTTATGTATTTGTTTATCTATCTGTCTATTTGTCTATCTATCTATCTATCTATCTGTCTATTTATGTGTTTATCTATCCATCTATCGATCTTTTTGTATAACTATATATATATATATATATATATATCTATATATATATATATATATATATATATATATATCTATATATATATATCTATCTTTCTATCTATTTAACTCTCTTTCTATCAGTCTATCTATTTGTTTATATATTTGTCTATTTATATGTTTATTTATTTATCTATCTATCTATCTATCTATCTATCTAACTAACTATTTATCTATCTGTCTATTTATCTATCTGTCTATCCATCTATTTATCTATCTAACTGTCTATTTTTATATCTATCTTTATGTCTATCTATTTTTCTATATATTTATCGATCTATTTATTTCTCTATTTAAATGACTATCAATATGTCTATTTGTCTACCTATCTTTCTTTCATTGTATCTCTCTATCTATCTATCCATCTCTTTATCGATTTATATATCCATCTATATATCTTTATATCTCTCTATCTATGTATATAAGTGTCTATCTATAAATCGAACAATTTGTCTATATATCCATATATCTATCTATCTATTTCTATATCTATCTATCTAACTATTTCTCTATCTATCAATCTATCTGCTTATATAACTATCTATCTATTTGTCTATTAATTTATCTATCTAACTAACTATCCATTTATCTATATATCTATCTATTTGTGGATCTATCTATATATTAATATGTATATCTATTTGTATATCTATCTATTTATATATCAATTTTTCTTTATCTCGATAAATCTATATATATGTCTATCTATCTTTTATCTATCTATCTATCTATCTATTTGTGTAACAATCAATCTATCTATCTATCTAACTGTTTATATATCTATTTATCTATAGGACTATTTATCTTTTAATTCGTCCATCTATCTATTTATATATCTATCTATCAGTTTGTCGATATATCTATTATTTTTATATGTCTGTCTATCTATAAATCTAACTCTCAATCTTTCTATCAATTTATCTATCAATCTGTATATTAATCTATCTATCAATATGAATATCAATTTATCTTTCAATGTATTTGACTATCTATGCATTTATCTATCTATTTAACAATTTATATATCTATTTATCTATCTATCCATCTATTTTTCTATCTATATATCTATCTATCTATCTATCTAAATATCTATATGTCTATCTATTTTTTATCTATGTGTCTATCTATCTTTCTATCTTTTTGTCTATATATCTATTTATCTATCTATCAGTATATCTATCTATCTTACTAACTAACTATCTGTGTGTATATCTATCTATCTATCTATCTTTCTATGTATTTAAATATCTAACTAACTATCTATCTTTCTATCAATCTATCTATTTGTCTATCTCTATATCAATTAATCTATCTTTCTATCAATCAATCTATCTTTCTATTTTTCTGTATATCTATCTAAATATCTATCTATCTATTTACCTACCTATCTATCTAAGTATTTATCTTTCCCTCTATATATATATATATATATATATTTGTCTATCTATCAGTCTATCTATCTTTCTATCTATATATCTATCTATTTGTATTTTTATCTATCTATTTATCTATCTATTTATCTATCTATATATCTATTTATCTATATATCTATATATCTATTTGTAAAATAATCTTTTAGTCTATCTGTATATCTTTCAATCTTTCTATTTTTCTATCTAACAATCTTTCTTTCTATCTATCTATCTTTCTTTCTACCAATCTATCTATCTAAATATCTATATATCTATCTATTTATCTGTCTATCTTTTTATCAATTTATGTATCAATTTATCTATCTTTCTATTTGTATTTTTATCTTTCTATCTATTTGTCTTTTTATATGACTATCTATCAGTCTATCTCTCACTCTATTTATCTATCTATCTTTCTATCTAATAATTTGTCAATCTATCTTGATACCTATTTATCTGTCTGTCCATCTATCTATCTATTTATCTATTTATCTATCAATACATCTGACTATCTCTTAATCAATATGTCTATCAATCTATCTATCAATATGTATATCAATATGTCTATCAAACTATCTATCAAACTATCTATCAATGTGTCTATCTATTTTGTTATCAATGTATCTATCTATCTGTCTATCTTTCTAACTAACTATTTATAATATCAATATATCAATCAATCTTTCTATCTGTATGTCTATCTATTTGTCTATCTATTTGTATATCTATGTGTCTAACTATCTACCTCTCTATTTGTCTATCTATCTTTCTATCTATTTGTCTATCTATCTAACTATCTATCATTCTATCTATATATCTATCTATCTGTTTATCTATCTATATATCTATTTGTCTATCTATCTGTTTATCAATTTGTATATCTATTTCTCTATCTATCTATTTATATCTATCAATATATCTATGTATCTATCTATCTATATGTTTGTTTATCTATCTATCAATCTGTCAATCAATCAATCTATTTATCTATCTATCTTTGTATCAATATGTCTATCTATCAGTCTATCTTTCTATCTTTTTATCTATCTATTTTTTTATCTTTCTAGATATCTATTTGTTTATCTATATCTCTAACTTTTTGTATGTCTATCTGTCAATCTATCTATCTATCTAAACAACTATCTTTCTATTTATCTATTTATCTACCTATCTATCTATTTATCTATTTGTCTTTCTTTATGTCAATCTACTTGCTATCAATCTATATATCTATTTATCTATATGTATAGTTATCCATCTATCTATCTATCAATATGTCTGTTTGTCTATCATTCTATCTATATATATGTCTATCAATCTAATTATCATTCTATATGTCTATCTTTCTATCTATCTAATAATTTTTCTATCTATCTATCTTTAAATCTATCTATTAATCCATGTGTCAATTAAACTTTCACTCTATCTTTCATTCTATCTATCAGCTTATCTATCTCACTATCAATTTGTCCATCTATTAATCTATAAATTTATCTATTAATCTATTTATCTATCTATTTATCTATCTAACTTACTACCTATTTATCTATCTATCTACCTATCTATTTGATTATTGATATGAATATATATCATTTTATCGATCTGTCTATCAATTTTTCCATCAATCAATCTGTGTCTATATATATGCCTATCTTTTTGTCCTTGTTTCTATCTACTACCTATAAATCTATCTATTAGTCTATCTATCTATCTATCCATCTATGTATTAGTCTATCTATTTATCTATCAATTAGTTTATAAATCTATCTATAAATCTATTATATTTCTATATATCTATCTATTTGTCTATATATCTTTCTATCTATCTTTAAATATATTTATCTGTCTATCTATCTATCTATCTTTATATTTGACTACCTATTTGTCTATCTTTCTATCTATCTATTTAAGTATATTTTGATCTATAAATCTGTCTATTTATCTGGCTATCAATTTGACTATGCATTAGTTTATCAATATGTGTATCAATCTTTCTATCATTATGTCTATCATTCAATCAATCCATATGTCTATCTATCCATCTATCTATTTTACTATTTGTGAATCTATATGTCTATCTATCTATAGATCTATAACTATCAAACTGTCTATCTATACGTCTATCAATCAATCTATGAATCAATATATTATTATATATATCAATCTATCAATAAATCTATCTATCATTCCATCTATCAATCAATCAATCAATCAATCAATATATCTTTCAATCTATCTATCTATTAAAATATCTTTTAATATATCTATTTAACTATTTATCTAACTATTTGTCTATCTATCTATTTATCTATCTGTCTTTCTATATAGAAATGTGTTTATCTATCTAAAAATCAATATATTTGTCAATCTATCTCTCTATCTCTTTATCTAACATTTTATCTATCTATCTATCTATGTATCTATCTATCTATCTTTCTTTCTATCTTTCTGTCCATCTATCTATCTATTTATCTTTCTTTATATCTATCTTTATATCATATGTCTATCCATTTGTCTATCTATCTGTCTATCTATCTATCTTTCTATTTAACTATCTTTTTTTAATCTATCTATATATCTATGTATGTATTTATTTTTGTAATAATCTATTGATATATGTGTCTATCTATCTATCTTTATGTTTATTTATATATTGATCAGTCTATCTATCTATCTATCCATTTATTTATATGTCAATCAATCAATCAATCAATATTTTTATCTATCAATTTATTTACTTATTTATCTATCAATCAATATATCAAACAATCTATTAATCTATCTATCAATTTGTCTATCTATATTTCTAAAAATCTATCAATTAATAAATCAATAAAAGTATCTTTAATTTTTGAATATTTGTCTGTATATCTATCTATCTATCTATCTATTTATTTATCGATTTATTTGCTATCTATCCATCTATCTATCTATTTATCTATCAACCAATCTATCAATCTTTTTATCTATTTGACTATCTTTTTGTGTATCTATTTGTCTAACTATTTATCTATCAATCTATATTTCTATCTATATATATATATATATATCTATCAATATATCTATCTATCCTTTAGATTATTTATGTCTATATATATATATATATATATATATATATATATATATATCTATCTATCTAACTATCTATCTATATATCTCTCAATCTATGTATCAATCGGTCTATCTATATGTCAATCAATCTCAGTTTATTTCTATATATATATATATATATATATTTAATAATCTATTTATCTATATGTCTATCTATTTGTCTATCTATATATCTATCTATCAATTTGTCTATATCTCTGTATATCTATTTGACTATCTATTTGTCTATGTATATGTCTATCTATATGTTTATCTATCTATAAATCTATCTATCTATCTATATGTCTATCAATCTATATATTAACCTATCTATTAACTTTTCTATCAATTAATCTAACAATTTGTCTATCTATCTGTCTATTTATATCTATAATAATCTATCTATCTATCTATCTAATAATCTTTCGATTTATTTATATCAAAATTTATCTATCTATCTGTCAGTCTATTTGTTTATCTATCTTTCTATCAATATGTCTAACTTTGTATCTTTTAATTTATTTATAAATCTATATAACAATCTTTTTATCAATCTATCTATCATTTAGTCTATCAATCTATCTATCAATCAATTAGTCTTTCAATCTTACTATTTATCTATCTTTCTTTCTTTCAATATATTTGCCAATCTATCTATCAATTCTATCAATTTGACTATCAATATGTCTATATATCTATATTTCAATTTGTCTATCAAATTATCTATCTATCAATCTTTCTGTCTATGTATCGATTTATTTTTCTATTTGTCTATCTGTCTGGCTGGGTATTCACCTTTCTATCTATCTGTCTATCTAATTATTTATCTATCTATATCTCTATTATTCTGCCTATCTATCTATCAATATGTTTATATATCTATCTATCTATCTGTCTAAATATCTATCTATTTATTTGTCTATCTATCATTCTTTCTATCAAACTATTTTTTTATAGGTCTATCTATCTATCTTTTTATCTACTTATATATCCGTTTATTTATATATCAATCTGTCTAACAATCTATGAATCAATTTGTCAATCTTCTATTTATCTATCTTTTTGTCTATCTATCTGTTTATTTATCTATCTATATATTTATCTATCTGTTTATCTGTCTCTATCTATTTGTCTATCTATCTATTTATTTAATTGTCTATCTTTATGTCTATATTTATGTCTATCTTTATGTCTATCTTTATGCTTATCTGTCTATCTATTTATCTATCTATCTGTCATTCTATCTATTAATATATTTATCTATCTATTTTCCAATCTATCTATATATCTGCCTATCAATCTATTTATTAAACTAGCTATTAATTTGTTTATCAATCTATATATTAATCATTCAATCAATCTGCTTATCAATCTGTCGATCAATCTTTTAATCAATCTGTGTATCAGTATATATATATCTATTTGTCTATATATCTTTCTATCTGTATGTCTATCTATCTGTCAATCTATCTATCTATCTGTCTGTCTGTCTGGCTATTTATCTATCTATATGTTTGTCTATCTATTTTTCTATCTATTTAACTAACTAACTATCTATCTATCTATATATCTATATTTTTCTCTATCTTTCTATCTTTACCCTATTTATCTATCTATCTATTTGTCTATCTATATATCTATATAGCATTCTATTCATCAATATATTTATCTTTCAATCTATATGTTTATCTTTCTGTCTATCTATATGTCTAATAATCTTTCTATCTCTCTATCTAATAATCTTTCTATCTAACTGACTAAAAATCTATCTAATTATTTGTCTATCTATCTATCTGTCTATAAACCAATCTATCTATATCTATATCATTTTGTCAATAAATCTATCTATCTATTAATCTATCTATCTTTTTGGATATCAATTTGTCTATCAATATATTTATTAATCTATCTATCAGTCTAACTATCTATCTTTCTATCAATCTATTTATCAATCTTACTATCAATCTTTTTAACTATTTGACTATCTATCTATCGATTTATCTTTTCATCTATTTATCTATCAATCTACTATCTATCTATCTGTCTATCTTTTTATCTATCTATCCATCTATATGTCTATATATTTATATATCTATCTGTCTAAATATCTGTATATCTATTTGTGTGTTTATCCACTACAATACAAATCTGATATAGCAAAAAAATTCAATAGCTATATGGGCTTTTCCCATCTCTAAATATATTAATGACTGATTAACGACGGAAATTATCCCAAGCTAAAGTGCTTGTCACAAAGTATTAACGATGAAAAAAATTTCCTAGCTAATTTTTTATCAATGGAAATTCCATAGCTATTTTTTTCCTAGCTAATTTTTTTCGTAATTATGGGTTACATAAAATTTCCTAGCTAAATTAGCAAAGAACAAATCCCTAGCTATTTTTAATTCAAAAACTATTTTCACATTTTTATTTTTTTACAAAAAATTTGAATGCATAAGTTTTATATTAAATTGAATAAAAACATATACTATAAACCATTATTTATAATTAACAAAAGCTATAAACACTTAATAAATTATTCGGATACAATATGTTACATTGTTAAAAAGACATAACATATAGGTATATATGTTTCTGCCTTTCTACAACTTTATTGTTCCTATCGTTCTAAGATGCGATGAATTCTTCAGGTCATCTCTTCTTCTTCATCAATGTATCTAATGACAATGCATAAAGTATAATTTGTCAGTGAGATTAATGTTGCTTTCTCTCCCCCAACTCCTCTAGTCACCATTTTTCTATTATGAGAAATCTATTTGTGCAGACGACTTTGATTACATCTGAAATTTGTGGGGCAAACTCACCTTCGTAAAATATGAATCAAAGCCTATTATGTTTTAATTTAATAACATCACTCTCATCAAAACACATTTCTAATATAATCAAGCAAAAATATAGTCATATAGTACAATCAAACTTAAAATCACACCAGCCAACATCAATCCCTTGTGCATTTGTTCTCTACTTCTGTGATCCTTAACCAAGCTTATATGCATGGATGGACATGTATAACTCTATGAAAATATCAACCTGCCACATGTTTAATGCAAGTGTAAAGCAATCCAAACATTTTAATAATAATAGAGAGTGGATTCACAAATGCAAAAGGGATTTGATAATTTAACCTTTTGTTGCTTATGACCGATACTTGTAATGATTTTAGAGAGTGGACACAATTGCCATCTCTTGAATTCAACACTAAGTCGTGCATAATTTGTTTGCTCACTAAAACATAGCTAGAGTAGAAAACACATCCTCAAATGATCAAATACATAAATCAAATAATTAAAACAAATTATGAAGTTACAGTTCATCTTTGGAATCATCACCATGTACTTCATTTGCCACCTCACTAGTGGTTGTTTTCGTTTATCGTTCAGAAACCATTTTTTCAGCAGCATCATCTTCAACAACTACATTAGGGCTGATGTCAACGCTAGACATAGACATGATGGAATTGTATATTTGAGAAGTGAATCCTTTAAGATCATCAAGGTTGAAACCACTCTCCATTAAAGTAGTCTAGTGCATTAGACTGGCTATTTGTTCAAGATATGGTTTGGCAGCAAAAGCATGGGTGGTAAAGATCATGCAAGCCCAAGATATATATCAACCCACTTGTCTAACATCACAAGATTCTTGTTCCCAAAAGATGATGACAATATTCTTGATTACGTAAATGAAGATGGGATATTGGTTGAACATGCAAGGCACGATTGATGCAAATGGAATAAAGAAAAAATTAAAAACCAAGCCAAGAGTGCTGCTGGTTCTTTGGCTATGAAACCACCCAAGAGAATGAATGGTAAAAAAAAACAAAAAAAATGAGATACAGCAGGTGGATAACAGAAGAGGCAGAAGAGGAATGAGATTTTGATCAAAGCAGCGAAGGCTCCTCTGGTCAAAATAAGATTCCAATGAACAAAAGCATATGAATAGAAATATAACTTGTTAACTTCAATGAGCCCATGGCATGTAGATAGTTTATCAGTAAGCAACTCATAAAAAGGAATTGATGTATTCTATAAAGCTTTCTTTATAGCATATGGACTCACAGGAATACTTACGATCTACATAATGTTGAGCAGAGAACACCATCAATTTGTACACAGATAACACACCAATATTAAAAAAATAAAATTAAAAAGCACATAGCTTCATTGCACTAATGAGCTATGCAATTCCTCCACAAGCAGATGGGGTGGAAATTGATGTTTCATTCATCAGCATGTGCTTTTAGAGAGTCCATAAGGGCACTAGAGCCACAACACCACCAGGAGTACTAATGTTGACCCCATAATCATCATCAGCTATTGGCCCACTACTCGACAAGCATCCAGCTTCAATTTTTAATAGCCATAGCTCATACTTCATTAACAAGATCAACAAAATGATCATAATCTAGAAGTAAAGTGGGCTCGCCATAGCTCATGTTGATGAGATCACATTTATGCTACATAAAAGCAAGTGTTTTCACCATGTGAATGTCATTATCTAGAGTAAATATAAATGAAAAATAAAAGTTAGCTAACCTCCACTGCAGCTATCAGAGCGCATGTCAAGCTAGTCCATATTTCCATTGACCCCAAGCACGAGTCTCCAATATTGCATGATACTAGTTGTTCTCCAAATGCAACTCCATTGAGCAATGACTCCTTATATTGAAGAGAGAGATGAAAATGTAAAACCACCATGAAGGAATAAACCAATAGTAATAGACAAGTGAGATATCTTTGGGTGGAAAGCAGTAGAAATAGCAACAAATTTGTACCATGAGCAGAGGAATTGTTTATGATGCTCAGAGTATTTTCCTCGTCATAAATATTATGAAAAATGTACAAACATCTAGCTTGCTAAATATTCCAAATTTACTTTCCTCCCTAAAAGTGTAATTCACATTACATCACAACCCAACCCAATGATGTCCATTTGTAGGAAAACTAGGCACTAATAATCCAGAAACAAAGAACATATGAAGCTAATTGCTATATATATTCCATGGATATATATATTGCAATTAGCTTCATATGTTCTTTGTTTCTGGATTATTAGTGCCTAGTTTTCCTACAAATAGACATCATTGGGTTGGCAAAATTTCAAAAGAAGCATACCTAGTAAAAAAATGGTAGTTTATGAATATTGTATTTCATATTATTAGGGTTTATTTTTTTTTTATTTTCTAATTACACATTTATGATTTTGAGTTTGTATGAGTTTTTTATAAGTATATTATTATCATGAAATCAAATGAAGAGGTGTGAGTGTGCAATAATAGGGTGACACATCATGTGGCAGTCTGGCATGCAATATTAGGGGGACACTTCATGTGGTAGTTTGGCATGCAATAATAGGGTGACACATCATATGACAGTGTAGCATGCAATAATAGGGTGACACTTCATGTGGTAGTCTAGCATGAACCACATAGAAGTCAGCCATGCGCTAGTGGCAATTTGGAATGCTCCACGTGCGTGTATGCAGCAGTCTCAATGCATATGTTGTGTGACACAAATCAGGTGGTTGTGTGGCATGTGCCATGTGATAGTGTGCACAGTGGATGCATGTGTGGAAAGGTTGTGGGCAGTTAAATGCATGTAGTGTGTCTTTCTTTGTGAGGTTGTGTGGGCAGTGATGCATGTAATGTGTTATGGTAGTGTGCAAAATAAATATATTGCTGAAAATTTAAAAAAAATATAAATAATTTAGTGTGTGGGTTATATTTTGGCTGATGGATATTTTGGCTGCACCAATTTGTGTTGGCTCACACTAAAAGAAGTAATCTGACTTTCTTCTGATCACATCTGACTCTCCTTTTCTTGGTGCAGGCAAAAATTGCATCAATTTTAATGCTCAAACAGCACTAACACGAACACAAAATTCTCAATTCACAGCAAAAGCATTTCAAAAAACAAAAACAAAGACAAAATTAAAATCAAAATCAAAAAACAAAATCTATATCAACATGTGACACTTGAAGGCATTTACTTTCAAAATTGATGCCATGTTTGCACAGTAGATATCCTATAAAAATCATGGTTAGGTTAGTGGGTCAAGCAAAGAATAAAACCAATATCACGAAAAACAATGCCACCAAAAAAATCTTCTTATGTTTAGCTACACATAGGCAAAAATCATGTGCCCACAAGTTGCTCAATGTTCCTCCTTAAAGAAGTGAGGAGATAAGAACTTTGAAACTACAAATCTAGTGAAAGACTTGTATTGGAGTAGCTCTTTCAACTTATCATCGAATATTATTTTCCACCTATCTGATGGATCCTTTTAAAAAACATGAATATTTAACTATTAATTGAAATTGAAGAATTGCACCATGGATTCTCATTGGGAGGAGGTGAAGATGGTGGATTCTTCAACTGTACCAAAAAAATTCTATGTGAGCATATGAAAGAGGAATAGGAAGCTAGAAATCCATAAGTTTTCTTTTTCTCTTGTTTCTCTCTCGGCTTTGATTCATCATCCAAAGCAATGAAGCAGTAATATTTATTTAGACACATTACAAATTGACTTCACCATGACATATTTAACCCTAAAAAACATTTACCTAACTCATCTTCTTCCTCCTTTTTCTTCTATTCCTTGATCTTTAAAATAAACAAAACCCAAAAATAGTTCAAAAATAATTATAATGCAAAAGCTTCATGGTTACAACATAAATATAACATAGTTTCATCATCATTAAAAACAAAATCATCCTCATAATTAGCTGGTGCATTTGTGCTAGCCTCTCCTATGAGGTTTCGCTGTTGGAACTCGGAATGCTATCTGTCAAGTCATGGTTACAAACTGTGATTCCATATAGGACATCTGCTATTGCATAATAATCTTACATTCTCTCATCTCAATTCACTTATTCATTTTCTTGTATTTCTTCTTTTAAATGAGTAATATGCTCATATTTCTCTTCTTTCTTTTCCTACATTTCTTCCTTCAATTGGTAATCTGCTCAACCTTCTCTTTTATTTCTATTTCTATAACTTCAAAATATTCATTTGTTTCCATTACTTGCTGTTCAACCGCCTCATCCACCACTACTGTGACAAAGGAATTAGAAACATGACTGCTACAATAAAATGCCACTCCCTTCGAGTTGATGTCATACATTCACTGCTTCTTCTGACCTTCTATGGTCACCAAATAGATAGGATCATTGTCAATTGGTTGAAGATCCATAGAACCTTAAATTGAGAAGTAGCTGTCACACGTCCCTCCACAAGTTCTTGTGATATAACAAAAAAAATACTTGTATAGATATACATAAAATAAATCTAATATTTTTCTTTCTACATAATAGTTATAATTTATGAGAGTATTCTAAAAATTTATTAATATAATAGATTCTTACAGCAATCATCTGAGACTTGTTATCAATAAACACTCTATTCGCCTTCTTTACATGCATCTTCCTGAAAATCACATAAAAATTGGGATCTAAACCTAATAATCCAGCCGAAAGTATGTATTTATTAAGTCAAAGATTTATAAATGTTAGAAAAGTTTAGCTAAAATAATTAAACCATGCACGTATTTGATTTATTTGGACTATTAGACCAACTACTAAATATATAAATGTTTTAAACTTATAAATTATACCAAATCTCTGGTGTGCTCAATGCTCGACTTTGACCTTGTTGTGTGGCAAGACATTCCTGTACCTGGTCCAACTACCTCACTCCATCATTTTTTGCTAGATATCTCTAATTTTTTCTTCACGTATGAATCCTCCCAATACTTAAGCCACTCTAATCACTCATCCTCGTGTATAAAATTAGGCTTATCTTTTAGAATCTTTAATTTATGGACAAGATCTGAGTACTGTTTAGTAGCTTTGCTCTCCCATAATGACTTTATCTGTCCATCAAATTTGGGTGCCCATTTGCACTGATTATAAATATAGAAAATTAAAAAAAAATTTGTATTAATAATAAGGACATAATTATTTAATACTTGATTAATAACCAACATAATAGTTAACTAATTAGATAATTAATTTTCAATGCTTTTGTTTATTTGTTTTTACCCAAAAGTCATAAAGTTAGTTTCTCTTGTCGATTCAGAAACTTTCTTCCACGAGAATGCTTTAGAATCAACCATTTTCTTGAAAGACTTTGTAATTATAGCCGAACACTTGTGAGATAGAATGATATTGTAAAAAAAATAACATTGAAAACAAGTAAATCATAACTATATTTAAAAAAAAAACCAAAAATAGGAACATCATAATTTTTAATTTAAGTAATATTTACATATTTCTTATATCTCTCATCCATAATCTCTATTACTAACTTAGAACTACATGCAGATGAAGGAACATCATTTGATGATGTCAATGGTGCTATAAATGGGGGAACTATCAGTGTAAAATGTGGTGTAGAAGATGGTGATGGATCAAAAGTGTGTGCAAGAGTGACAATGGTTGGTGGCTTTATATCTGATAAAGGTGATGGTAAAGGTATCAATGATGGTGATGGTGATGGAGATGGTGAAGGTGATGTTTATGTTGAAATCTGGATATGGTGGGTATGAGATCGTACTGATTGTACAACATGATGTAAATTACTAGGTGAATTTCATCCATTTATGCACCCACATCCACTTTTACAACGCTCACGTCCTTTAGGCACCATTTTCTAACAAAAAAATAAAAACATAGAATAGATAATAGAGATATAAAGAACATTAGCAATGTATTTCAACAAAATATAGCAAGTCTTTGAAATTATAATATTCTAATACAATTATAAAAGTTTAATTATCTGCATCACTATCATTGTCTAAAGGATCTTATGACATTTCATCTGATTCTGATGGAAGTTCTTACTCATCTTCAAATAAAAAATGATCATCTTCAATTTTTATTAGGCCAATATTTGAGGCACATAAATTTTCTAGATCTTCATCTACATGCATAGGCTCAATATTATTTATATCATCTTCTTGAAATACTGATTCAATAGCTAAGTTTGTACTTCTTTGTTGAGATGTTGGCACTTCAAAATTTAATTGAGCTTTGATTTTGCAAATGGCCCATCACACTTTCATCATGAGAAAAACTCGGATATGTACAATAATATACTTAAGTTGCTTGAACTACCATAATAAGTGGCTTGAACTGCCATAATAAGTCTCTCATATCGATTAAATATGTGTTTATGGTTAGCATCCACTAGCTCAAAATCTGAATGAATATTTTTGTACCCATATTTCATGTAGAATCAAACCACTCGCATATTAATAATATAATCCTATTATTTTCAATTCTAGGATACTCCACCTCAATAACTTCTACTAGTTGATCATAATAATCAATTTTATTTGCACTATAACTTGAGCCATTAATGAATACAACATTAATCATTGTTGCTTTAGAAGAATTATGCCCTATTGTGTGAAATATATATCCATTGACAAAATACCCTGGATAGATTATCACATATCTAAATGAGCCTTTACTAAGATTCTTTATGAATTTGTTTTTTGATGTTTCTTCACTACATACATATGTTTCAATATCATCATTTTGGTAAATGTTCAGAGCCATTGTACTTTTTCCATGATAAATCTAAACAAAATAATTTGGTTCAAAGCCATATTTAGCCACATGGTAACTAATAATATTTAAATCACGAAAATAGATATTCTGACACTTGGATTTATGACATGGACAATCTTATCTCAATCCATCTATCTCGGTTGACTAGATGCAAAGTTGATGAAAGTTTCTAGCCCGCTCAAAAATTTTTTATTCAAAATTCCATTCATAAACCTTTTAATACATCCACTGGTAATATGAACACATTTTACCCTATTATATTTGCAAAGAATAATGCTCAATCATAATTCCGAATGAAACATACAATGACTTTAAATTATATGAATAATTAAAAAAAATAAATTATAGATGAATATGCAAAGATAATATATTGTGAATATCTAGGAATGCATTTATAGAATCTACATGAAGAAATAGAGCCTTTATTAGCATGCTAAAGATTAAAAGATATCATGATATTGCTAAATATTTAGATATCTAACTATTTATCTATCTAATTGTGTATATATCTATAAATCTATATATCTATCTATATATTTAACTAAATTTTGATCTAGCTATCTGTCTATATATCTATCTATTATATGAATATATAACTATATGTCTATTTAACTATCTATCTTTTAATCTATTTGACTATCTATCTATCTATTTATCTATCTGCCTATATCTAAATCTATCAATCTATCAATTTGTCAATCTATCTATCTATATATTCATTAAGCTTTCGAGCTGCTCTTTTGCTGCCTAATCTCTCAACCAAGAACTGAGATAGGAGATTGGATCGCCTAAGGGAACTTGCTTGTTAAAAGAAGATAGGCTGCTCAAACAAAAACAAATGTGCAATGGGCTTTCCGCTATCTATCTATCTATCCCTATATATCCCCATCTATCAATATGCATATTTGTATATATGTTTATCTATATATTTGACTATCTATATAACTATCTATCTATTTATTTATCTATATAAAAAAAGATAAAAATAATAAAAAAACAATGTAAAAAAATGAATGTTCATCTGATATTTTAACTTAATAAAGATAAAATTTACCCTAATTTCATCCATCATACACAATATTTACCCTAAGGTATATATCATGAAGTATGAGATATATTATGAAGTCATGCACTGGTATGAAAATAAGTAATCTTGTCAAACAATAGACAATTTTATTATTTTTCCTACTTTGTGAATTATTAGATGTGACAATATAACCTTCATGATTTTTAGGGATAAAACTATCAAGATATTAAACTCACAAATCTCAGACCTCTGCAAGAGTCTTGTGTGCCAGTTAGTACCTTTATGCCTTAATTTTTGTTACTTTTGTTATACAATAATTAACCCTAATTTTTAAAAGAATGCTCATATTTTTTTTAATTTTTATTGCATCTATACACATTTGTGTGTGTGTGTGTGTGTGTTTGTGTGTGTGTTTATTTATTTATTTATTTATCATTATTATTGTATTTTTGTTTTTTATTTATTATAGCTCTTAACTTGTAGGATGCACAAAACCATACCATACACATTATATTGTGTATACTTGTATACATACATACATACATATATATATATATATATATATATATATATATATATATATATATATATATATATATATATATATATATATATATATATATATATATATCATGATTATTAAGTATTTACTTTAGTTTATTTTTATTTACTTGGGAGCATTTGACTTGTGGGGTACCACAAGGCACAAACGTATTAAATAATACGTTTTTTTTATTATTTTTTTACATGTATACACTTCAACACACATACACATGCCTAAGATTGTATATTCAAAAATCCATTTTTTGATTTTAATAAATTTTTTTTATTTTTTTTTCTTTTTTCTCTCCTCTTTCTGTCTTTCTCTGACCCCCTCTCTCTCCCTCTCTCTCTCTCCTATCATTCATGGCAACCCTAAGCCAAAACATAATGTTCATAAGAAACTTCAAAAAAGCTAAGGTTTTTTAGATCCTACGAGAAATTGACAGCGGTGTACGTAACACCCATCATGTTAGAATTTCAATTAGAAAATATGAGGCCATACCATACAAGTATGGACAATAACTCTGTCACATCCTGTGTGCTACTGGAAAATCCACAAGAGATCAAGGTAGAGCATGATTCCTCTAGGCCTCTCTTCCGGCGAAGCTTCATTTCTATCTTCACAACGATAGTCCAGTAGCATAGATATTGATGCCATCCTTAGAGAATCTTGCAATCCACCAATTGAAATAACTAATCTTTACATCACTGCCTTACTATATCAAAGAAATTTGAGTAGCTGCACGTAACAAGAATAACATGTGGTAGGAACCTGCAATGAAGCACGCCCATCGTGAAAAAATAAAAAAAAGAAAAAACAAAAAGAGATGATGAAGATTGTGATACACATGCTCCATAGTATATCTACATTGTAGGGAACAATCTACTATATTTTATCCCTGAAAGGTATGCACTTGAATAAGGACTTCTTACTATGCCGAATTTTTTGCAAGGTTCTTGCATCAACCTTGTGTAATCTATCAATCTTCTCCATAGCTTGCTTAACAATGCCAATCACCACATTGGTTGCCATGTTTTCATCAAAGAACGTCACTGCTTCGACGTCTTCAACATTTTTAGCTGCTAGATATGATTTTTAAGAAGAATATGATACATCACATAGAATGTTGAGCACACACCTTGATACCTTCAATGCGTGCTTCACAAATCCACTAACCAACATATCATGTGTTATCGATAGAAAAGTCATCTAGAGCTTCAAATTAACTAGCCATAACCTTTTCCTTAATCAGATAATAAATGGGTAAGTGAGAACTAGGAGCCAATCTTTCATGGGCAAGTGTTTGAGACAAAGAGATGAGCCCTCTAATGGAATTCAACCTTGCTTCAACATCTCTGGTCTCGTCGTCACCCTGCACCTTAATCTCACAGAGCTTGAAGACAACCTCTCTCCATTTTTGAGCCAATAACCCAAAAGGAAGAACTCATAGGGCTAAAGCAAATCCCCTTCTAATAGTAGTGTTTTGATCAAAAAGTTTCTGTAAGTACTTTGAGGTCACACCGGCTGCTTCACCATTATCTACAGGAACCAGGTATGCTCAAACAAAGGGTTTCAGAGCACTAATAGCTATGTTCTATGAAGTTTAAAGGGCAAGAAGATTAATGGAGCTATAATGATATAATGGGTCATGTTGGAAAGAAATTAACTTGCAAGGTGTAGGACCACTTGTATCTGAGGGTTGGGATGCCTCAAGTTCTCATCGAAGGTATCAAGCAGACTTTGTGTTATCTTCTCGAATATTGGCAAATGACACAATGCAATACATTCTATCAATTGGGAGATAGTGGAGTGCATCTTATCTTCCCTCTTACCTTGATAAAGACAAACTTTCTCAATTGCTCCAACTATGCCAGCTACATCTTTTTGCTTATCTGCAAAAGCAAGTTTTTTTTCAAATGGCCTCGTTCATTGCTTTATTCCAAAAAAAAAACTAAATATAGTTATAAATACTTTTATATATAACGCCAATTGATTATATAATTATACAAGTATTTAGATATAATATTTGTGTTTAAAATATTTTTATATATGTTACTTATATATAATTATATATATGTAACGCTTTTATAAATATTATAAAGTATATATATCACATTTATATAAACATTATAAATATTATATATTTATATATAAATAAATGTGTTTTATAAATGTTTACAAAAAAGTATAAACATTTTATATGTTATATAATTGTTATATAAAAAATTATATAAATGGATAGTTTTATGTAAATGTTGTATAGATATTTTTAAACATTAATACATATGTATAAATATTTATATATAACATTAAATATTATTAAAACATATCAGTGTTTATATATAATGTACTACATGCGTGTGTGTGTGTGTGAGTATTATAGTATTTATATTTATATATAATGTCTTTGAATATATAAAAGAATAAAAGTTTATATCTAATGATATATTTTTATAATATTTTTGGAGACAACAAAATTATAACCCATAAACATTAAGTTTGTTTTTTCTTAAGTTACAAAGGCAGAAAAAATTAAGAGTAATTTTTTTTCTTAAGTTAGAGAAGCAGAAAAATATATGCAAATATTTAGTATTTGAAATCAATAAAACCCTAAAAATTTAAATAGTAAAAGAACAAAGTTTACTCAAACCATTTATTGTTTCATTAATGCTGTAGAGTCAACATCTTATAAGTGATATGAAAATAGAAGAAAAAAAAAGAAAATTGGGGGAAAATTAAAAAAAAAATCAAACCCAAATATTCTGTAAAAACCAAACTCCACTAGTGGTAATCAAATTGAGAGAGAAAGAGATATGTATATAGCATTCCAAAGAAGAAAAGCAATGATAATATTATTGATAACAAGAAGAGGAAGATTTTATTGGTTGCTCCCATAGTCCCATTTTGATTCTTCTATTTTCATAGTTCACTAAAAGAAAAATCTCATATAGCTAGGTAAAATTTCCTAACTAAATGGGAAATTTCAATCACTAAACGGGATATAACAACGGATTAATGACGAAATCATTCATACTCTAAAGTGTTCGTCGCTAAAATTTAACGAGGGAAGGTGTCCCTAGCTAATAATTTAGCGACAAAAAAATCCCTGGCAAACAAAATAATTTTTCTAGTTAATTTAGCAAGCTAAATGAGTGTTTTCACCACTAAACGAATATAATGATGGATGTTTTTCCAATCTAAAGTGCTCGTCACTAAATATTAGTGATGGAAATAGTCTTTAGCAAAATAAATTTAGCAACGGAAAAATCACTTGCTAAAATAAAATATCACTAGCTTAAAAACTAGGGAATATTCCCTATCTATTTTAATTTCAAACTATTTTCAGAATTTAATTTATTTTAAAATTTATTAATTAAATAATTTAAAATATTTATATTTGAATAAAAATAGAAACTATAAATGATAATTTATAATTAATAAAAAATAAAATCATTTAATAACTTATTTTAATACAATATTTTACATATTTAAAACAAAAAAATAACAAAATTTTATTACATCTTATTCATCAATATATCTATCAACAGTGCATAAAGTATAATCTATCATTCCATTATCATTGCTTTCTCTCCCTCTGGTCCTCTGATCTCCATTTTTCTAATGTGACAAAGCTATCTGAGTCACGGCACATCATGTCTAGTGAAAAATCTCTTCACTTATATAAGCTTTGTATGGAGAACAATGCGGTACTATATCTGTAAAAAATTTAAACTACTCAATGAAATCAAAATAAATTAAAGAAGTTATGTTTTGATAAATATATAATACTGCAGTATAGATGTTCATATATATTAGCATTTTACTCGTGCATATATTACAGTAGTATATGTACATAAAAACTGTAGTATTATGTGTACATATATACTAAGTACAAATATACTCAATATATTTGTACATAAAATACTATAGTATTATACGTAAGTATATACCACATTTGTTGCTATTGCTGCTACTCCCACTACTGCTACCTCTCCTGCCGTTGCAGCCACCGTTGCTGCCACCGCTACCGCTGCTATCACTGCTACTATTGCTGCTGCTATTGCCGCTTCCTCCACTACTACTACTGTCGTCACTGCTACTCCTACCACCACCACTACTACTAATAATAAAAATGGGGCGGGTGATGATACTTAACTGATGAACTTCCATACCAACAACTCGTTTTGAGATTGAATGAGTTTTTGATGAGACCGCGAGCTACTTAATCAAAATAGGACCCGATATTTTTTGTGGACTAGAATTACACAACACTACATGAGCATCATTATCATCATCATCATCCTAAGCCCTAGTACAATTAGAACCAATCATTGCAGAACTAATAGCAAGAAATCTTATTTACTCATACGTTCGCTTTGTGCCATGTGATAATTGCATATCAATACAAATATTAAAATTTTTAAGACTAACCTTTATATGCTTGGCTGGCCAAAACCAGAAATATCTTCATTACACAGCTTTTGAAAAATTTTAATATCCATGGCTTTTATTACCTACATCAGTATGTAATGCACGATGATGACCAGACCAACCCGAGCAATTATATATTCAAAAGTGTGTCTGTCTATAAATGGGTGTGTATGTATGACAATATATAGATGTCTACAAATAAATATATGCACCCACTTATGTATATACTAGGTATATACGTAGATATATACATAATATATATGTACATTTATACCAAGTATATTTGTATGTATATACTGCAGTATTATATGCACGTATAAATACTCACAGAGCCTTGGATGACACACACACTTGTACTTTAATGCAAATACACATGCCATCAAAGACAACATAAGAAAATAATCTAAGACTTAAAAAATACGCATATAGGTCTCTTAGGCATAGTTAGCATTTCTAGTTCTTTTTCCTTTGGTACTCCACATAGATAGAGAACATTGTTACACCTGCACATGGAGCATAACATACTATATTTACAAACCAATAACCGATAACAAGCAGTCACAGATCTCTACTATGATGACCAGATGTGAACTGTGATAATGCAGATCTGCACAAAATAAGAGTGTAATGAACAAACCTACATTTGCATGGAATTAATTCTTTTGATTCATCTCACAGCTTCAGAAGCTAAGGTGTTGTTCTAGCATCATGGAGTACTAGCCAAGTCTTTTATATACCTATAATAGGCTAAAAATCTACCCAAAAAATATGGGGACACACAAACATATTCACAGATATATAAAAATAGTTATTATAGACATGAACAACCACAAATTAAAGTTGATAGTCATATAGCTTCAACAAAAATTTAATTAAATAATTTAATATTTTTATATTAAATTGACTAAAAATAGAAACTATAAATGATAATTTATAATTAAAAAAATTATTCAATAACTTATTCTAATATAATATTTTACATAATTAAAACAAAAAAATAACAAAATTTTTTTACATCTTATTCGTCAATGTGTCTACCAATAATGCATAAAGTATATCTATCCGTGCATTGATATTGCTTTCTCTCCCTCTGTTCCTCCTATCACTATTTTTTTGCTGCGACGAAGCTATCCAAGTCACGACACATTATGTCTAATGAAAAATCTTTTCACTTATACAAGCTTTGTATGGGGAACAATGTGGTATCATATCAGTAAGAAATTTAAACTACTCAATCAAATCAAAATAAAAAATGATTTGATAAATATATAATACTATAGTATATATGTACATATAATAGCATTTCACTCGTACATATATTATGATAGTATATATACATAAAAACTACCGTATTATGTGTACATATATACTGAGTACAAATTAGACTATGAAATTTGCTTGTAAAACATCTAATTGCATCATAAAAGACTACTAGACCACATACCTATCTTGTATGGAGCCGGTGGGCTTTCTGTTTAGGTTTGAACACATTGTATGGGTTGGTATCATTAACAAATGGAGGAGGCTTCAGAATCAACCACACCCCATGACACCAACCACTTAGCAAAAACATTAGTAAGATGAAAATAATTCAAAACACAAAAAATAGCAAGTAGGCAATAGAACCTATAAAAGCAACTCCCGTGATTCATTAACCATTGAAACTATTATTGATGAGTAATGTGAAAGAGGAATCAAAAGGGTCGTGTTGTGCTGGAACGGCCCATTATAGTGTGGCATATATGTTTAGTCATATGTTATTATACATATAGTATATATCATTATAAATAATTATATATAGTTAAATATATAGTTATATATAGATTATTCATACAAGTAATTATAAGTAATTATACATAAATGTATACAAAGTTATAAACAAATATATAGATTTACATATATGTATACATATGTGTATACATAGTTACAAATATAGTTATATTTAATTATTTAGAGTGTTATATAATTATACAAATATTTATATATAGTTATACACATAATGTTAAATATTAAGGTGTATGTTGTTATACATGTAATTAAAAATTTAATTACATGTGGTTATACATATAGTTACACATATAGTTATACTTATAATTATACATGTAGGTGTATATATTTTTTCTTTTAATTTTATATATTTATACATATAGTTATGTATAGGCATATATATATTAAAATATATTTGTGTGTATTAATATATAAAAATGTATATTAAATATATGTTGTTAATTATATTTTTAAATATAATTATGTATAAATATTTTATTGTTATACATATAGTAAGATAGAATTATTTATAGTTATATGTTATTATACATATAGTATATGCAGTTATAAATAGTTATATATAGTTAAAAATATAAATATAAATATAAATATATATATTCATACAAGTAGTTATATGTAGTTATACATAAATATATACAAAGTTATAAACAAATATATAGATTTACATATATGTATACGTATATGTATACATAGTTACAAATATAGTTATATTTAATTATATTATGTTTTATATAGTAATACAAATATTTATATTTAATTATACACATATAGGTAAACATAATGTTGTATGTTGTTATACATATAATTATAAATATAATTACATGTGGTTATACATATAGGTACACATATAGTTAAACATATATTTATACATGTATGTATATATATTTTTTCATATAATTTTATATATTTATACATATAGTTATGTATAGGCATAGATATAGCAAAATACATTTTTATATAATAATATATTAAAATGTATATTAAATATATGTTGAAAATTATATATTTAAATATAGTTTTGTATAAAGTTTTTATAGTTATACATATAGTACGATACAATTATTTATAGTTTATACATATAGTATATGTAGTTATAAATAGTTATATATAGTTAAACATATAGTTATATATATATATATATATATATTCATACAAGTAGTTATATGTATTTATGCATAAATGTATACAAAGTTATACACAAATATGTAGATTTACATATATGTATACATAGTTACAAATATCGTTATATTAAAATATATAAAGTTTTATATAGCTATACAAATATTTATCTATAGTTATATAAATATAGTTAAATATATAGAATTTTATATAGTTTTAAATATATAAAGTTTTATACTTATAGTAAATATATAGATTTACATAATGTTGTTATACATATAGTTATACTTATATTTATACATGCAGGTATACATATTTTTTCATATAATTTAATATATTTATACATATAGTTATGTATAGGCATAGATATATTTAAATAAATTTTTATATACTAATATATAAAATTATATATTAAATATATGTTGTTAATTATATATTTTTATATAGTTATGTATAATATTTTTATAGTTATACATATAGTAAAAGAAAATTATTTATAGTTATATGTTCTTATACATAAAGTATATTTAGTTATAAATAGATTTATATTGCTAAAAATATAGATATAGATATATATATATATACACACTCATACAAGTAGTCATATGTAGTTATACCTAAATGTATACAATATTATAAACAAATATATAGATTTACATATATGTATACATAGTTACAAATATAACTATATTTAATTATAGAAAGTTTTATATAAGTATACAAATATTTATATCTAGTTATACACATAGGTTAAAATAATGTTGTATATTGTTATACATGAAATTATAAATATAGTTACATGTGGTTATACATATATTTACATATATAGTTATACTTATATTTATACATGTAGGTATATATATTTTTTCATAAAATTTAATATATTTATACATATAGTTATGTATAGGCATAGTTATAGTTAAATACATTTTTATATACTAATATATAAAATTGTATATTAAATATATTTTGTTAATTATATAATTAAATATAGGTATGTATAATGTTTTTATAGTTATACATATAGAAAAAGATAATTATTTATAGTTATATATTTTTATACCCATATTATATTTAGTTATGAATGGATTTATTTTGTTAAAAATATATATATACTACAAGTAGTTATATGTAGTTATACATAAATGTATACAAAGTTATAAAAAAATATATAGATTTACATATATGTATACATAGTTAAAAATATAGTTATATTTGATATATAGAGTTTTATTTTGTTATACAAATATTTATATATAGTTATACACATATAGTTAAACATAATGTTGTATGTTGTTATACATGTAATTATAAATATAATTACATGTGGTTATACATATAGTTATATATATAGTTATACTTATATTTATACATGCAGGTAATATATATTTTATATAATTTAATATATTTATACATATAGTTATGTATAGGCATAGATATATTTAAATACAATTTTATATACTAATATATAAAATTGTAAATTAAATATATTTTGTTATTTATATATTTAAATATAGTTATGTATAATGTCTTTATAGTTATACATATAGTAAAAGACAATTTTTTATAGTTATATGTTTTTATACATATATTATATTTAGTTATAAATAGATTTATATACTTAAAAATATACTTATATATATATATATATATATTCATATAAGTAGTTATATATAGTTATACATAAATGTATACAAAGTTAATTCTAGATTTCTAGCTTCCTATTCCTCTTTCATATGCTCTCATAAAATGTTTTGGTAAATGTGAAGATGCATTATCTCATTCTGATGTTGTGAAGAAGCTGTGAGACTATAAAAAAATAATTTACAAGTATACCAACATTCATTGTCTTCACCTCCCCCCGATGATAATCTAAGGTGCTATTCTTCAATTTCAATTAATCATTAAATTTTCTTATTTTTAAAAAGGAACCATCAGATAAAAAAAAAAGATGCGATGATAAGTTGAAAGAGCTACTTCACTACAAGTCTTTCACTAGATTTGCAATCTCATGGCTCTTATCTCCTCACTTCATGAAGAAGGAATAATGAGCAACTTTTGGGCACATGATTTTTTCTATGTGTAGCTAAACCAAAAGAGATTTATTTGGTGGCATCGTTGTTCTTGATTCTAGTTATGTTTTTTGCTTGGCTGACTAACCTAACCATGGTTCTTTGCAGGACATATGTTGTGCAAACATGGCAACTATTTTGGAAGTTGATGACTTCAAGTGTCACATGTCCATACATGTTTTGGTATTTGATTTTTATTTTGTTTTTAATTTTGGTTTTAATTTTTTTTTGATTTTGTTTTTGATTTTGTTTTTGATTTTGTTTTTGATTTTTTTTTATTTTGATTTTGATTTTAATTTTTCTTTTGAAATGTTTCTGTTGGGAAATGAGAGTTTATGTATCTGTGTTGATGTAGTTTGAGCCTTAAAATTGATGCAATTTAAGCATACACCAAGAAGAGGAGAGCCAGAAGTGACCAGGAGAAAGCCAGATTACTTCCTTTAGTGTGAGCCAACACAAATTGGTGCAGCCAAAATATCTATCAGCCAAAATATAACTCACACACTAAATCATTTTTTATTATTTTATTTTTAATTTTTCAGCAGTATATTTATTTTGTACACTGCCATAACACACTATTTGCATTCTTGCCCACACTTCCTAACAAAAAAATGCCACACCACATGCATATAACTGCCCACAACTTTTCCACACACACATCCACTATGACACTTTCACATGGCACATGCCATACTTCTACAAGATGTCGCAGCCTTTTATTGCATGGTAGACTATAATGGAGGTCAGCTAACTTTTATTAGTTGTTCATATTTTCTCTAGATAATGACACTCAAATAGTGAATACACTTGCTTTTATGCAGAATAAATGCGATCTTATCAATCTGAGCTATGGCGATCCCACTTTACTTCTAAAATATTGTCATTTTATTGATCTTGTTAATGAAGTTTAAGTTATAGCTATTAATAATTGATTCTCATGTTGTTCTACATTCTGTGTTCCTAAGCCTATCTTTGTTTTCCCTGAATTGTGAGTAGGTGGTGAGCAAGCATCATAATGTTTTTTTTGTAGTACTAGCAAATGTTGTCCAGCATTAAGCATCGTTGGTGCCCCTGGTGGTACCACATCATGTATTAGTTCACTATTAGCTCTTGAATTTTTTTCAACAAGTTTGATTTAGCAAGAAAATAGGGACTCCTTGCAACCTATGATTACTCAGGAGCACGCAGTGAAGCTATGTGATATAAACTTTGGTATCAAGGCAGATGGTAATGAGCTAGACGGTAATGGCCATTAACGTATGTGGATTGGCTTTATACAATGAGAATTATATATTCACATTGTACATTTATATGTTCTATTAATTTATATATTAAGATTTTTAGATGTTAATGAGCTAAAAAGAATTATTTATGTATTCGTTCACATTTTGCCTGGCTGGTCCAGGCCAGCCAGGCAAAAGGAGGTTGGTCTTAAAAATCTTAGTAATTGTGTTAATATGTAATTATCACTTGGAACAAAGCAAACGTATGAGTAAATAAATTATCTTGCTCTTAATTCTTCAATGATTTATTCTAATTGTACTAAGGCTTAGGATGATGATGATGATGATTCTCATGTAGTGCCATGTAATTCTGGTCCAGGAGGAATATCGGGTCCTATTTTGGGAGAAGCAGCTTCCCACCTCGTCAAAAACTTGCTTAATCTCAAAATGAGTGGTTGGTAGGGAAATATGTACGAGTGAAATGCTAGTATATATTGGGTCCTAAATTTTACTCAGTATATATGTACACATAATATGAAAGTTTTATTGTACATATACTACAGTAATATATGTACGAGTGAAAAGCTAGTATATGTACATATATACTATCATATTATATATTTATCAAAACATTTTTTATTTTGATTTGATTGAGTGGTTTAAATATCTTACAGATATGATACCACATTGTTCCCCATACAAAGCTTGTATAAGTGAAAAGATTTTTCTTTGACATGATGTGTCGTGACTCGGATAGCTTTGTCACAGCAAAAAAATAATGATAGGAGGAGCAGAGGGAGAGAAAACAATATCAATGCACGGATAGATTATACTTTATGCATTATTGGTAGACACATTGATGAATAAGATGTAAAAAAATTTTGTTATTTTTTTGTTTTAATTATGTAAAATAATAATATTAGAATAAGATATTAAATAATTTTTTTAAATATAAATTATCATTTATAGTTTCTATTTTTATTCAATTTAATATAACAATATTAAATTATTTAATTAAATTTTTGTTGAAGATGTATGACTATCAACTTTAATTTGTGGTTGTTCATGTCTATAATAACTATTTTTATATATCTGTGAATATGTTTGTGTGTCCCCTAATTTTTTGGGTAGAGTTTTAGCCTATTATAGGTATGTAAAAGCCTTTGCTGGTCCTCCATGGTGCTGAGAACAACACCTTAGCTTCTAAAGCTATGAGATGGACCAAAAGAATTAATTCCACGCAAACATAGGTTTGCTCGTAACACTCTTATTTTGTGCATATCTACATCATCGCAGTTCACATCTGCATCTTCGTAGTTGAGATCTGTGACTGCTTGTTATTGGTTATTGGATTGTAAATGTAGTATATTATGCTCCATGTGCAAGTGTAACAATGTTGTCTATCTGTATTGAGTACCAAAGGAAAAAGAACTAGAAATGCTAATCATGCCTAAGAGACCTATATGCGTATTTTTTAAGTCTTAGATTATTTTCTTATGTTGTCTTTGATGACATGTGTATTTGTATTAAAGTTCAAGTGTGTGTGTCATCCAAGGCTATGTGAGTATTTATATGTGCATATAAAACTACAGTATATACATACAAATATACTTGGTATAAATGTACATATATACTGAGTATATATCTATGTATATACTGAGTATATACATAAGTGGGTGCATATATTTATTTGTAGACATCTATATATTGTCATACATACACACCCATTTACACACAAACACACTTTTGAATATATAATTGCTCGGGCTGGTCTGGCCATCATCGTTCATTACTTACTGATGTAGGTAATAAGAGCCATGGATATTAGAATTATTCAAACACTGTGGGATGAAGATATTTCTGGTCGAGGCTAGCCACGCAGATAAAGGTTAGTCTTAAAAATCTTAGTATTTGTGTTGATATGCAATTATCACATAGTACAAAGCGAACGTATGAGTAAATAAGTTTTCTTGCTCTTGGTTCTACAATGATTGGTTCTAATTATACTAGGGCTTAGGATGATGATGATGATAATGATGCTCATGTAATGCTGTGTAATTCTAGTCCAGGAAGAATATCGGGTCCTATTTTGATGATGCAGCTCGCCGTCTCATCAAAAACTCAATCTCAAAATGAGTGGTTGGAATGGAAGTTCATCAGTCGAGCATCATCGCCTGGCCGACTATTATTATTATCGGCTACAGTAATAGTAGCACTGGCATCGACGTTAGTGGTGGTAGTGGCAGGAAGTGGCAATAGCGGGAGCAGTAGTAGTAGCGGTGGCAGTAGCGGCACCGGCGGCTGCAACGGTAGGAGCGGTAGCAGTAGTGGGAGTAGCAGCAATAGCAAAAAATGTGGTATATACATACTTATATACTCAATATATACGTACATATAATATTACAGTATTTTATGTACATATATACTGAGTATATTTGTACTTAGTATATATGTACACATAATACTACCGTTTTATGTACATATACTATTGTAATATATGCACGAGTAAAATGCTTGTATATATGTACATATATACTGTAGTATTATATATTTATCAAAACATAAATTTTTTTATTTATTTTGATTTGATTGAGTAGGTTAAATTTTTTACAGATATGGCACCGCATTGTTCTCCATACAAAGCTTGTATAAGTGAAAGGATTTTTCACTAGACATGATGTGCCGTAACTCATACAGCTTTGTCACATTAGAAAAATGGTGATCGAAAGACCAGAGGGAGAGAAAGAAACGTGATTGCATTGATAGATTATACTTAATGCACTGTCGATAGATACATTGATGAATAAGATGTAATAAAATTTTGTTCTTTTTTTTGTTTTAAATTTGTAAAATATTGTATTAAAATAAGTTATTAAATAATTTTTTTTGTTAATTATAAAGTATCATTTATAGTTTTTGTTTTTATTCAATTTAATATAAATATATTAAATTATTTAATTAAAAAATTTTAAAATAAATTAAATTCTAAAAATAGTTTGAAATTATAATAGCTACGGAATATTCCCTAGCTAATTTAGATAGAGTTATTTCATTTTAGCAAGTGATTTTTTTCGTTGCTAAATTAATTTTGCTAAGGACTATTTTTATCACTAATATTTAGCGACGAGCACTTTAAATTGGAAAAACTTCCGTCATTATATTCGCTTAGTGGCGAAAACTCTCATTTAGCTTGCTAATTTAACTAGAAAAATTATTTTGTTTGCCAGGGATTTTTCCGTCGCTAAATTATTAGCTAGGGACACCTTCCCTCACTAAATTTTAGCGACGAGCACTTTAGAATGTGAATGATTCCGTCATTAATCCGTTGCTATATCTCATTTAGTGATTGAAATTGCCCATTCAGCTTTGAAATTTTACCAGTTATATGGGATTTTTCTTTTAGTGAACGACGAAGAGAGAAGAATAAAAATGGGACTATGGGAGCAACCTATAAAATCTTCCTCTTCTTGTTATCGGTAATATTATCATTTTTTTTCTTCTTTGGAATGCTATATACATATCTTTGTCTCTCTCAATTTGATTGCCACTGGTGGAGTTTGGTTTTTAAAAAATATTTGGGATTGATTTTTTTTTTAATTTTCACCAATTTTCTTATTTTTTCTTTTATTTTCATATCACTTACATGATTTTAACTCTACAACATTAATGAAACAATAAATGGTCTGTGTAAACTTTGTTTTTTTACTGTTTAAATTTTTAGGATTTATTGATTTCAAATACTAAATATTTGCATATAGTTTTCTGCTTCTATAACTTAAGAAACAAAATTATTCTTATTTTTTTCTGCCTCTGTAACTTAAGAAAGAAAATTATTCTTATTTTTTTCCGCCTCTGTAACTTAAGAAAAAACAAACGTAATGTTTATGGGTTCTAATTTTGTTGTCTCCAAAAATATTATAAATAGATAACATTATATATAAACTTTTATACTTTATATATTCACATGACATTATATATAAATGTGAATACTTTAATACAAACACACACACACACACGCATGTTGTAGATTATATATAAATAGTGATATGTTTATAGAAATATATAATGTTATATATAAATATTTATACATATGTATTAATGTTTATAAATATCTATACAACAATTACATAAAACTATCCATTTATATAATTTTTTATATAACAATTATATAACATATACTATGTTTATACATTTTTGTAAACATTTATACAACACATTTATTTTTATATAAATATATAATATTTATAATGTTTAAATGAATGTTATTTATATACTATATAATATTTATAAAAGTGTTACATATATATAATTATATATAAGTAACATTTATAAAAATATTTTAAACACAAATATTATATAATCAATTGCCTTTATATATAAAAGTATTTATAATTATATTTAGTTTTTTTTTTGGAATAAAGCAATGAATGAGGCCATTTGAAAAAAAACTCTCTTTTGCAGATAAGCAAAAAGATATAGCTGGCAGAGTTGGTGCAATTGAGAAAGCTTGTCTTTATTAAGGTAAGGAGGAAGAGAAGATGTGCTCCACTGTCTCCAAATTGATAGAATGTATTGCATTGTGTCATTTACCAATATCCGAGAAGATAACACAAAATCTGCTTGATACCTTTGATGAGAACTTGAGGCATCCCAACCCTCAGATACAAGTGGTCATACACCTTGCAAGTTAATTTCTTTCCAACATGACCCATTATATCATTATAGCTCCATTTATCTTCTTACCCTTTAAACTTCACAGAACATAGCTATTAGTGATTTGAAACCCTTTGTTTGAGCATACCTGGTTCCTGTAGATAATGATGAAGTAGCCGGTGTGACCTCAAAGTACCTACAACAACTTTTTGATAAAAACACTGCTAATAGAAGGGGCTTTGCTTTAGCCCTAAGAGTTCTTCCTTTTGGGTTATTGGCTCATAAATGGAGAGAGGTTGTCTTCAAGCTCTGTGAGATTAAGGTGCAGGGTGACGACGAGACCAGAGATGTCGAAGCAAGGTTGAATGCCATTAGAGGGCTCATCTTTTTGTCTCAAACAGTTGCCCATGAAAGATTGGCTCCTAGTTCTCACTTACCCATTTATTATCTGATTAAGGAAAAGGTTATGGCTAGTTAATTTGAAGCTCTGGATGACTTTTCTATCGATAACATAGGATAAGTTGGTTAGTGGATTTGTGAAGCACGCATTGAAGGTATCAAGGTGTGTGCTCAACATTCTATGTGATGTATCATATTCTTCTTAAAAATCATATCTAGCAGCTAAAAATGTTGAAGACGTCGAAGCAGTGACGTTCTTTGATGAAAACATGGCAACCAATGTGGTGATTGGCATTGTTAAGCAAGATGTGGAGAAGATTGATAGATTACACTAGGTTGATGCAAGAACTTTGCAAAAAATTCGACATAGTAAGAAGTCCTTATTCAAGTGCATACCTTTCAGGGATAAAATATAGCATATTGTTCCCTACAATGTAGATATACTATGCAGCATGTGTATCACAATCTTCATCATCTCTTTCTTGTTTTTTCTTTTTTCTATTTTTTCACAATGGGCGTGCTTCATTGCAGGTGCCTACCACATGTTATTCTTGTTACATGCAGCTACTCAAATTTCTTTGTTATAGTAAGGCAGTGATGTCAAGATTAGTTATTTCAATTGGTGGATTGCAAGATTCTCTAAGGATGGCATCAATATCTATGCTACTGGACTATCGTTGTGAAGATAGAAATGAAGCTTCGCCGGAAGAGAGGCCTAGAGGAATCATGCTCTACCTTGATCTCTTGTGGATTTTCCAATAGCACACAGGATGTGACAGAGTTATTGTCCATACTTGTATGGTATGGCCTCATATTTTCTAATTGAAATTCTAACATGATGGGTGTTACGTACACCGCTGTCAATTTCTCGTAGGATCTAAAAAACCTTAGCTTTTTTGAAGTTTCTTATGAACATTATGTTTTGGCTTAGGGTTGCCATGAATGATAGGAGAGAGAGAGAGGGAGAGAGAGGGGGTCAGAGAAAGACAGAAAGAGGAGAGAAAAAAGAAAAAAAAATAAAAAAAATTTATTAAAATCAAAAAATGGATTTTTGAATATACAATCTTAGGCATGTGTATGTGTGTTGAAGTGTATACATGTAAAAAAATAATAAAAAAACGTATTATTTTATACGTTTGTGCCTTGTGGTACCCCACAAGTCAAATGCTCCCAAGTAAATAAAAGAAAACTAAAGTAAATACTTAATAATCATGATATATATATGTATGTATGTATGTATGTATGTATGTATACAAGTATACACAATATAATGTGTATGGTATGGTTTTGGGCATCCTACAAGTTAAGAGCTATAATAAATAAAAAACAAAAATACAATAATAATGATAAATAAATAAATAAACACACACACAAACACACACACACACACAAATGCGTATAGATGCAATAAAAATTAAAAAAAATATGAGAATTCTTTTAAAAATTAGGGTTAATTATTGTATAACAAAAGTAACAAAAATTAAGGCATAAAGGTACTACCTGGCACACAAGACTCTTGCAGAGGTCTGAGATTTGTGAGTTTAATATCATGACAGTTTTATCCCTAAAAATCATGAAGGTTATATTGTCACATCTAATAATTCACAAAGTAGGAAAAATAATAAAATTGTCTATTGTTTGACAAGATTACTTATTTTCATACCAGTGCATGACTTCGTAATATATATCATACTTCATGATATATACCTTAGGGTAAATATTGTGTATGATGGATGAAATTAGGGTAAATTTTATCTTTATTAAGTTAAAATATCAGATGAACATTCATTTTTTTACATTGTTTTTTTATTATTTTTATATTTTTTTATTTTTATGTACATTGTTGTTTTATGTATGATCACAATTTATAATGGAGATGTATTTATTAGAAAATATATAATAATCAAATTATAATGAATTTATTTAAAAATATCAAAGTATTGCATGCACACACAAAGTAAAATATCAATAATTTGAATGAAGATTTAATATGGGTTAATTTTTCAAACATTTTCTTAACAACTTGACTAGAAGATGGTTATTGTAAAACTCAAGTGGGGAATTGAATACAATGGTGAGCTACCTTGTGTTCTTTCGTTGCATTGCATTTTTTTTCTCAATTTTTTTTTGGTTTCTTTTAGGTTTCCTTGCTTCTGTGGATTCCTATATGAACATACAGGTGTGGAAAAATTCAATGCCATGCAGCCTATTGTCATTTCAACTTTTATTTTCTTTTTGTTTGTCATTTTCTCATGAGTTTTGTAAGGAAATAATATGTTTTAAATAAAAAATCCAAAATATAATTCTAGTTTGTAAAATATTACCAAACTAATATGTTTGGAAATAGTGTGGCAATTTGCATCATTGTGAATAAAGGACATTGCCATGCTATTGAATTTTAAAAATCAAAGAACGGTATTGTGAATGTTGGCTATTAAATTTTAAAAATTTTAAAATCTAGGCATTGGAAATAATAGAAGAGTGTGTGACATCCAACCTAGTGAAAAACAAGGATGAACAAGCCGTATCCATGGATATTTGTTCCAGAAGTACATCCACCGCCCTGGCTTCCCCTACAAATATCACTCCAATTATCAAAAATTCATACATGAAGAAGCCATAAAACCTCTCACAATAGCCAACTTTTCTCCTCCTCCATTTCTTTCTTTCTATCAATTTGAACCATTGGGGAAGGACTTAATCTCGCTATTATAACCACTAACAAAGAACGAATATGTGGTAGGGGTTTTAAAGGCGATGGAGAGGAAGAAAAGAAACATCGTGATTAAAGAAGAGTGTGTGGCAAGGATAGAGAGCATAGTAAGAGGAGTGAGTGAGAAAATGGAAAAGGTTAGATTAGTAACATTTCCTCTGTTCATTTTTAGGAATCATTCAAAAGTAGATGTTGACCAGGAATTTATGGTGCTTAAGTGCATCGTAAATGGTTATTCTAAAAGAAGAGTTGTTTTATACGTGGGTGATCTTAAATGGGTGTCTGATATCTTGCCAAATTATGGTTGGCAAGCAGGTAACAACATTACAGAGTACATTATCACATAGATACAAAGTCTGATTTATAGAATAGCTGGCGAGGCTGGAAATGTATCGCTCATGGGAATCACCACAGTCCAAACTTACATCAAGTGTAAAGCAGGCTTTTCCACTCTAGAGACTATTTGGGAACTTTATCTAGTCACTGTTCAGTTGGAAGCCTGAATTTTAGCCTTAATCTCAATGGGTAAATGATTCTCTTTTTTTTACTTTTTTTCTCTCAGATTTCTCTAGTGTAATATATCAGTTAATTACTCTACCCATCAATGACTCAAATACATCCCCACAAAGACACGCACACACACATACACCCACACACTCATTAATATGTACCTTCGGGTCAACTAATGTATATATGTGTGCATACATACTTCATATTTCACTAGTCACACATTTTACTAAGTTATAAAAAAGAAGAAAAAAGGGTGCAAGAGCAAAACACCTACATGTGAGAGTGGCAATGTATGTCAAAAGATTGAATCTAGATTACGTACAAAAAGTGCAACATGCAGCCCCAATTGCTCCCTTGACTTCGTCAAAGAAACTCAAGTTTGGAATAATCAGTTCATTTCTGTAGGTTCTGCTTGCTCAAGTTTACAGTTGTGGCTCCAGCGGTATAAATAAGAAAAGAGGGGCGATGATAAGGTGCCTATTTGTTTATATATATATGAAATATGGCCTTGTCATACTCGAATGTATCTATATCATCTTGTTCTGATTAAATGATTTGTTTTTTTTTCTTTAATCATGATTTAGAGTGATCCTGTCAACTTCAACAAATCAAGAGATCTTTCCACAAGTGGCTTCTCAATTTCAATCCAGAAAAAACTATCAAGTTAAATTCATCTTCATCATCTTCTATTTTTGCATCATCTCTTTATCAAACCACCAACTAAACTTTGGCCACTCACTTGGAAATCTATATGACCAATATGCAATATTGAAAGTAGAAATGAATCCAAACTAGATCTCATGTCAAACCCAAATTCAAGCCCAAATTCGGCATCATCAAGTGTGGCAGACATTGATGAAGGTCTTGATTTTTAAAATTCAATAGCATGGCAATGACCATCATTCACAATGACGACCATTGCCACACTATTTCCAGACACACTACTTTGGTAATATTTTTCAAACAAGCATCATATTTTGAATTTTTTATTTAAAACATATTAATTTCGTATTAAACTCATTTCTAACTTTCTTTTAATTAACCATGGACTAATGCATGAACCTGGGCAACAAAGAAGAATATGTTGATGGATAGTTGATTAGAAATCTTGGAGAAATCTTGATTCAATAATTTAAAATTAAACTCAATATTATCTTGTTGTTTTAAATTTCTAGCAAATGGTAGTTGGTGTTGCACGCACTAGTCTATTTGTTTATCAGTAGCATTGTGGTGTGTTCTTTATTGGTTTGAAAATGTAGTATGTCATGCTCCATGAGCAGGTGTAACAATGTTCTTTATCTGAGTGGAGTATTATATGACAAAGAACTAGAAGATGGTGACCAATGCCCTAAAAAAATTATATGGGTATTATTAGCCCTATTTTATTACCTTCTATTGTCTTTGATGGTTTTTGTATCTGCATGAAAGTACATGTGTCAGTATTTTCACACACACACAAAGGGACATACATACATGAACAAGTATACATACAAGCAACTAATCGCAAGGTTAAAACAGTGATGTTGGAATAGCAGCTAGATACAAAAAGGGGATTGTTAGATACAAGGAAGGAGTAGGAGGTGGCGAGGAAATGTAGACTAAAACTAAAAAAAGCAATGCAAACGGCAATGGAGAGACATGCTCAAGAGCTAGAGCAGTATAACGATTTTCAGGAGCTGGGGTAGAGAAAGCAACATCAATTTCATGAATAAATTATACTCTGTGCACAGTCATTAGATACATTGTTTAAGAATAATATGTAATCAAGTTTTGCTATGTTTCTGTTTTAAATATGTAAAATATTGTATTAGAATATTTTAGTAACTGATTTTAATTTTTATTAAGTATAAATAATCGTGTATAGTTTATGTTTTTATTAAATTTAATATAAATATTTTAAATTATGTAATTAAATTTTATGTAAATAATTAAAAATGTGAAAATAATTTTTAAATGAAAATAGCTAGAGAATTTAACCTCACTAATTTAGCTAGGGAATTTATCCTTGCTAATTTAGCTAGGGAATTTATCTTAGCTAATTTAACTAGGGAATTTTCCCTTGCAAGTTTTGCTAGGGAATATTCCCTCGCTAATTTGCTAGGGAAGATATTTCCTTATTAATTTTTATGAGAAGCACTTGAGCTTGGGAATGGTTCCGTCGTTAGTCTGTCATTATATCCAATTTACCAACGAAAAAAATGTATTTAGTTAGGGTATTTTTCCAAGCTATTTGGGATTTTTTTTGTAGTGAGACACACATACAGATGGTAAGTTGGTTAGGCAGTTTGACAGTCGAGCAAATAGATAAACAAAAAAAATAGATAGATAAATAGATAGACTAAATGACTTATAGACCAATCGACAGACTAACTAAAAGACAAATTAATAGATAGGTAAACAGACATACTAAAAGAAAGACTAACAGGTATATTTAATTATTAATTAATAGCTAAATCAATTCTTATACGAATAGTTTGAGAGACAAAATGATAGATAGATTGATAGACAAAAATATAGTCAAATTAATTGACAGATTGATAGAGAAATTGATAAATAGATTAATAGACAAATAGATAGAAAGCTAGATATAAATATAGATAGATATATAGATAGACAGAAAGATTCATCATATAGATAGATAGGTAAATAGATAGATAGATAGATAGATAGTCAGAAAGATAAATAGATAGAAAGATATATAGACTGATAGACAAATTGATAGATAGATAGATCATTAGACGTATAATAGACAGATAGTTAGATTGATAGATATATAGACATATATATATATATATATAGACATTTAGATAGATAGACTGATTGATTGACAAATAGATATATAGATAGATTGATAGATAGATAGATTAATAGATAAATAGATTGATAGATAGGCAAATGGATAAATAGATAGATAGATAAATAGATAGATAGATAGACAAATGCATAAATAGATAGATAGATAGACAATTAAATAGACACAGAGATAGACATATATATAAATATATAGATAAACAAATAGATAGATATATAGATAAATAGATAGATAAACATAAATAGATATATAGAAAGATAGATAAATAAACACATAGATAGATAAATAGATCGGTAGATAGGCAGATAGAAAGACACATAGATTGACAGATAGATAGAGGGAAAGATAGATAGGTTTATAGATAAATAGATAAACATATAGGTAGACAAACAGACAGACAGACAGATAGATAGACAAATAGATAGATATAGGGATAGATAGGCAGAGAGATAGACATATAGATATACTGACAGATAAAAAGAAAGATAAACAAATTGGCAGACAGATATATTAACAGATAATTTGACAGATAGATAGTTAGAAAGATAGATAGATAAACAGGCAGATAAACAGATAGATAGATAGGGATCGATAGATAAAAAGAAATTTTCTAGATATATAGATAAACAAATTGAAATATTTTTAGATTGATAAATAGATAGACAGATAGATAAAAAGACAGATAGACACATATACATATAAACAAATAGATAGACAGTCAGATAGTTAGGCAGAGAGACATAATAGGAGGTAGTTAAATAGATAGATACAAAGACACACATAAAGACAGAAAATCTTTTATTCAGGTAGGTAGATAGTCAGGTTGTTTGATAGATGGAAAATTGATAGAAAGATAGATTGACTAACTGACTGACTAACTAAATCACAGATAAACTAACTAATAGATAGACAGTCCGGTAGGTCAATAGATGGACAAATATATAGAAAAATAGATTGACTAACTAACTGACTAACTAAATCACAGATAAACTAACTAATAGATAGACAGTCTTATAGATAGGCATATAGATAGATAGACAGACAGAATTACTGACTGACACATAGAAACATAGACATATAAATAGATAGATAGATAGATAGATAGATAGAAAAATAGATTCTTAGACAGATACATAGATAGTTTGAAAGATAGATTGATATATTGATTGATAAATAAATATATAGATATATAGATAGAGAGATAGATAGATTGATAAACTGATAGATAGACAAATAGATAGGAAGATAGATAAACAGATTGATTTATTGATTGATAGGAAGATAGATATATAGAAAATAGATAGACAGATAGAATGACAGATTAATAGACAATGAAATAGATAGATAGATAGATAGATAGACTTATAAACTTATAGACTATTAGATTGATAGATAAAAATATAGTTTGAAAGAAAGATAGATAGATAAAAAGATAAACATATTGACACTTAAATAGTTAGATAGTTAGACAGATAGATAGATAGACAAATAAACATATAGAAAGAAAGAAAGATAGATAGATAGATAGATAGATATAGAGTTAGAAAGATAGATAGATATTTAGAAGAAAGATATATTTATAGGATAAAAGAAAGATGGACAATAGATATATAGACTGATCAGATATATAGACAGATAACCATATATACATATAAACAAATATATAGTTTATTAATCTATCTATCTATCTAATAATATGTCGATATATGTCGATAATATGTCGTTATATAGTTTATTAATCTATCTATCTGTTTATATAATACATATAGACAATAGATATATATACATATAGATAGATAACCATATTATTTTCGATATAATAATATGTCGATATATGTATCTATCTATTTGTCTATCAATCAATCAATCTATCTGCTATTAATATATCTATCAATCTGTCTATCAATCTATATATCAATCAATCTATCTATCATTCTATCAATTTGTCTATCTATCTGTCTATATATATATATATATATCAATCAATCAATCAATATATTTAATTATGAATGTATTTATATTTCTCTTTCTCTATCTATTTGCTTATCTATCTATCAATCTATTTGTCTATCAATCTTTTAATCAATCTATCAAGATATTTGTCTATGTATCTGTCTCTCTATATCTCTATTTATCTATTTGTCTATCTATCTCTATATCTATTTGTCTATCTATCTGTCTATTTGTATGTCTATATTTCTTTCTTTCTATTTGTCAAACATTCTAACTATCTATTAGTCTATCTATCTATCTATTTATTTATCTGTCTATCTATATATCTCTCTATCTTTCTATCTTTCTGTCAAACTATCTATCTATCAATATATCTATTTTTTAATATATCTATTTATCTATATTTCTATTTATTTATTAATCCTTCTGTCTATCTTGACATCTATCTATCTATCTTTATTTCTATTTCTCTATCTATTTGTTTATTTATCTGTCTATCTATTGTATTTCTATCTGTCTATCTATTGGACTTTCTATCTGCCTATCTATTGTCAATCAATCAATCTATCTATCTATGTTTATATCTGTCTATCTATCTATCTATCTATCTATCTATCTGTCTGTCTACCTTTCTATATATATATATCTATGTATAAATCTATAATGTCTGTCTATCTATATATATACCATTTTATCTATCAATTGTCTATTTATTTATCTATCATTCTATCTATCAATCTATATATCAATATATCAATCAATCAATCAAACTTTCTATCTACTTATCTATATATTTGTCAATCTATATTCCTATCAATCAATCAATCTATCTATCTATCCGTATATCTTTCTGTATATCTATCTATCTATCTATGTATATGTCTAACTATGTATATGTCTATCTATCTATCTATCTGCCTATCTATCTGTCAATATTTCTAATGTATAATCAGTCTATCTATCTATATATCTTACTATTTATCTATTTATCTAATTTTTTATGTAACTAATATATATATATATATATATATATATATATGTCTATCTAGCTATTTATGTATCAATCTATATTTCTATCTATCTATCTATCTATATATCTATTTGTCTACTTATCTATCTATATCTATATAACTTTCTATCTATTTATTTATTTATCTATCTATCTATCTATCTATCTATTTGTCTATTTATATGTCTATCTATCTATCTATATGTATATATATCTATCTATGTATCTTTCTATCTATCTTTTATCTATCTATTTATATATCTATATATCTTTCTATCTATCTATCTTTCTTTCTATTTATCTATTTTTCTATCTATCTATCTGTCTATTTATTTATCTTTCTATCTATCTAAATATCTATCGATATTTCTATCTATCTATCAATATATCAATTTGGCTATCTATCTATATATATATCTATCTATTTATCTATCCAACTATCTATCTATCAAACAATCTATCAATCTATCTATGTACTCTCTATTATCTATCTATCTTTCGATTTATCTAACTAATAATCTCTTGATCTATCTATTTCATTTATCTATTTATCAATTTATCTATCTTTTAATCTATGTTTCAATCAATCAATATATTTTTCTATAAATCTGTCTATCAACCTATCTAATTATCAATCTATCTATTTGTTTGTTTATCATTATTTATATGAGTCAGTCTATGAATCTTTCTATTTATATGTATATAAATCTATCTATCAATTTATCTATATATCTGTCTATCAATATGTCTTTATATTTCTCAATCTATTTGTCTATCAATCATTCTATCTATTGTTTATATATATATATATATATATATATATATATATATATATATATATCTATTTCTCAATATATCTAACTAATAATCTTCTATCTATTGGTATAATAATCTAATTTATATTTATATCTCTAACTATCTATTTGTATATCTATCTATCTCTCTACCAGTTTATATACCTTTCTATCAATCTTTCTATTTATCTATCTATTAATTTGTATGTCAATTTGTTTATCAATCTATCTTTCTATTAATTTAAATATCTATATATCTATCTATCTATTTATCTATGTATCTATTTGTCTATCTACTTGTATATCTATCTTTTTTTCTGTCTATGTATCTATCTATATTTCTATTTATTTATCTATCTATGTGTCTATCTATTTGTCTATCTATCTTTCTATTTATCTTTCTATCTATCTATTTATCTCCTTATTTATCTATCTATGTATAAATCGATCTATCAATCTATCTATCTATCTGACTATCAATTTATATATCATTCTATCATTCTATCTTTCTATCATTTTATCTATATATATGTCTATCTTTTTCTCTATCTATCTGTCTATTTATCCATCTATCAATCTGTCTAAAAATCTGTCAATATATCTGTCTATCAATCAATCAATCTATTTGTCTATCAATCAAATAAACCATCTAATTTCAATTAGTTTATCATTATGTCTATCAATCAATCTTTCTATCTATCTATCAATCTTTCTATCACTCTTTCTATCTATTTGTCTATCTATTTATTTATAAATCTATCTATAAATCTATCTATTTATAATTCTATGTATTTTTATTTCTATCTACCTATATATTTGTCTATTTATCTATTGATCTATATATTTGTATATCTATCTATCTATCATTTTTATCTATCTTTATATCTATTTATCTAACTATCTGTTTATCTATATGTGTGTGTATATATATATATATATATATATATATATCTATATATCTATTTATTTATTATCTTTCTAGCTACATATCTATCTATCTGTCTGTCTATTTAATTACCTATCTATTTATCTAACTATCTATCTATATATCAATCTTTCTATCAGTATTTCTATCTATTTTGTTTATTTGTCTAACTATATGTATATTAATATGTCTTTCAATCTATCTCAATTTCTATTTATCTATTTATTAATATATCTATCTATCAATATATCTATCTATCTTTCTTTCTATCTGTCTATCTATCTATCTATTTTTTTGTATCTCTCTATATATATGTCTATCTATTTGACTATCTATCTGTCTATCCATCCATCCATCTATCTTTCTAATAATATCTCAATCTATCTATCTATCTTTCTTTCTTTCTTTCAGTCAATCAATCAAACAATCTATCTTTCTTTCAATCATGCTATCAATATTTCTATAAATCTATCTTTCAATCTTTCTATAAATCTTTCTATCAATCTTTATATCTATCTGTATATCTATTTGTTTATCAATCAATCTATCAATCTATCTATTTATTTTTATATCAATCTATATGCTTTCTATATATCTATTTATCTTTTTATATCTATATTTATTTGTATATATATATATATTTATGTATGTATATATATATATATATATATATATATATATATATATATCTGTCTGTCTATCTTTCTCTCTATCTACATATCTATCTATCTATATATCTATCTATTTCTCTATCTATCAATCTGTCCATCTAATTGCCTATCTATATGTCAATATATCTATCCATCTATATATCTATATATCAATCAACCTATCTATCTATTTGTCTATCTTTCTATCTATATGTATATTTTTTGACTATCTATCTATCTATCAATATTTCTATATATATATTTGTATATCTTTTAGTCTACTATATGTCTATCTATCTATCTTTCTATTCTACCTATCTATCTATCTATTTATCTTTTTATTTATCTATTTGTGTATCTCTCTGTCAATATATCTGTCTATCTATCTATCTATCAATCTATCTATCTTTCTTTCTATCAACTTATTTATCTAAAGTCTATATAACTGTCTATCAATCTATCAGACTATCAATTTATCGATCAATCTATCTATCCATTTGTATATCTATCTATTTATCTATCTATCATTCTTACTATCAATAAATCAATATTTCTGTCTATATATCTATCTCTCTATTTAACTTTTTTTCTTTCTTTTTTGTAAATCTGTCTATCTATCGATTTGTCTCTCAATATATCTATCAGTCAATCTTCGTATTAGACTATCTTTCTGTCAATTTGTTTATCTATCTATCTATCTATCAATTTGTCTATATATCTTTGTATATATCTCTAGATCTATATGTCTATCTATCAATGTATCTATCTATCTGTCTATCAATCAATCCATCTATCTATCTATTTTCCTTTCTGTCTATGTATCTATCTTTCTATATGTCTATCTATATATCTACCAATCAATCTATCTATCTATCTGTAAATCTATCTCTTTATCTAGCTATCTATCTCTCTATCTATATTTATATTTATTTATCTATCTATTTATCTTTATTTCTTTCTTTATTCACTCAATCAATCAATCAATCTGCCTATCAATCTGTATATCATTATGTTTTTTAATCTGTCTAGCAATATTTCTATCTATCTCTCAAATAATATGACTATCTTCCTGTCTTTAAATCTATATATATATATTTACTTATCAGTCTGTTTGTCTATATATTATATATCTGTCTATCTATCTTTCTAACTATCTATCTATTTCTCTATCCATGTATATATTTATTTATCTATATATCTTTATATCAATTTGTCTACCTATATATCTGTTAATTTGTTTATTAATCTATCTTTCAATCTAACTTTATCAATCTTTTTATGCATATGTCTATGTATCTATCTATTAATCTCTCAATCTATCAATCTTTCTATTTATAAAACAACAATCAATTTTTCTATCAATCTTTCTTTCTTTTATTTTATTTGTCTTTCTGACTATCTATTTATTTGTCTATTGGTATATATATTTGTCAGTGTTTCTATATGTATATTAATATGTCTATTTCTCTATCAATCAAACTATCTATCTATCTATATGTCTGTCTATCTATCTATTTTTTTATCTATTAATATATCTATCTATATGTCTATCTATCAATGTATCTATCTATATATTAATCAATAGATTTATCTATATATATATATATATATATCTGTATATCTATCTATCTATCTATCTAGATGTTAATGTATCTATCTGTCAATCAATCAATCAATCTATCTATCTTTCTATTATTATATTTATCTATCAATCATTCTTTCTTTCTTTATTTCTATCGATCTATCTATCTTTTTATAAATATATATGTCTATTAATTTGTATATGAATATGTTTTTAACCCGTCTATCAATATTTCTATCAATAATTCTATATATCTATCTATTTGAGTATCAATCTATCTATCAATATATCTATTTATATATGTATGTATTTGTCTTTTTATCTATGTATCTATTTGTCTAGTATCTGTCTATGTAAATTTCTATCTATTTATTTATCTATCTATTTATTTATCTATCTATTTATTTATCTAATTGTATTTCTATCTGTCAATCTATCTATTTATCTATATATTTATCTATCTGTCTATCTGTCTATCTATTTATCTATCTGTCTATCTTTATATCTATATATCTATTTATCTATCAATCAATCAATAAATCAACCTAACAATTTGCCTAATAAAATTTCACTAAATCTAGTTAACTATCTATCTATCTATTTGTCTATCAATATGTATATCTATCTTTTTATCATTCTAAATATGTATCTATGTATCTGTCAATCTAGTTAATTATCTTTCAATCTATCTATTTATCTATATATTTATCTATCTATCTATCTGTCTGTCTATCTATTTATCTATCTATCTATCTTTTTATCTATATATCTATTTATCTATTAATCAATCAATAAATCTACCTAACAATTTGTCTAATAAAATTTCTATAAATCTAGTTAACTATCTATCTATCTATTTGTCTATCTTTATGTATATCTATCTTTTTATCATTCTAAATATCTATCTATATATCTGTCTAACTAATTATTTATCTATCTATTTGACTGTCTATCTATCTATCTATCTACTTTTCTATCTATCTCTCTTTCTATCTAGTTATCTATCTATATTTTTAGCGATCTATCTATCTTTCTATTTATTTATCTATCTATCTATCTATTATCGATTTATATATCTATCTATCTATCGACTTGTCTATCTATCAGTCTATCTACTTGCTATCTATCTGTCAATGTATGTGTCTATCTATTGTTATATCTATATGTCTATATATATGTCTATTATTTGTTTATCTTCAATCTATCTATCCAACTATCTATCTATCTAATAATCTATCAATCAATCTATCTATAAATCAATTTATCTATCTATCTGTCTATCTATTTATCAATAAAACAAACTATATTTCTATCAATTTATCTATCAATATGTCTGTTAATCTATCTATTAATCTTTCTATCAATCTTTCTATCTATATTTCAATCTATCTATCTATAAATGAATTTATTTATCAATCTATCCATTTATAACTCTATGTATTTGTCTTTCTATCTTCCAATATTTATATGTCTATCTATCTATTTATCTATCTATCTGCATAACTATCAATTTGTATATCTATCTCTCTATCTATCTATCTCTCTATCTATCTTTCTATCTATCTTTCTATCTATCTACATATCTATCTATCTATCTATTTGACTATCTATTTGTTAATCTATGTGACTATCTATCTATCTATCTATATATCTATATGTCTATATACCTATTTATCTATTTGTCAATCTATTTATTATTTTGTCTATCTAATTGTGTATCTATATATTGATCCATCTATCTATATATATATATGTCAATATTTTTGTCTTTTATATCTTTCTATCTTTCTGTATATTTATCAGTATCTTTATCTATATATATATATATATATCTATCTATCTATATATCTCTCTATCTATCTATCTATCAATATATTTGTCTATATATCTATCATTCAATCTGTATAAAAATATATCTATCTATCTTTTTTCTTTCATTCTTTATATCTATCGATCTATCTATCTATATTACTATCTATCTATTTGTCTATCTATTATCTATATGTCAAACTACCTATCTTTTATCTGGCTATCTATCTTCTATCTAACTTTCATTATATAAATTTGTATATCTATCTTTCTATCTATTTGATTAATTATTTATCTATCTTTCTTCCTTTCAATCAATCTATCTATCTATAAGTATTTCAAATTGACTATCAATATTTCTATAAATAAGTATATCAATCTATGTATTTTCAATCAATCAATCAATCTATCTATCTATAAAACTATGTATGTCTGTCTATCTATCGAGTTGTCTATCTATCTGGTTGTCTATCTATTTGTCTGTTTGTATATCTATCTATCAATCTTTTTGTATGTCTATTTGTCTATCTATCTATATGTCTATCTATCTATGTATATATTTGTCTATCAATCAATCAATCAATCTATCTATCTATATATCTATCTATTTATCTATCTATATATCTATCTATCTATCTATCTAACTATATATTTGCATATTTATCTTTCTCTCTATCTATCTATCTTTCTTTCTATCAATTAATCAATCTATTTATCTATAAATTTGTCTATTAACATATATTTAAATATGTATTTTAATTCGTCTATCAATATTTCTTTCAAACTTACTATCTATGTGTCTATATATATGTCTAACAATCTATCTTTCTATGTGTCTTTCTATTTGTCTATCTATCTATCTATTTATTTATCTAACTATCTTTATATCAATCTATCTATCTATATATCTTTCAATTTTTCTATAAATCTATAAATCTGTCTATCCAACTGTCTATATATTTATCAATCTTTCTTTCTTTCTATCAACCAATCAATCTATCAATCTATCAATATATATATCATTCTTTGTGTGTGTCTTTCTATCTGTCTATTTATTTGTTTGATTGTATATCTATATGTCATTCTTTATGTCTATCTATATGTCTATCTATCTAACTATTTTTGTTTATATCTATATATTTATCTATCTATTTATCTATTTATTTTATCTATATATCTATCTATCTAAATATCTATCTATCTATCATTAAATCTATTAATCAATCGAACTATCTTACTATCTATCTATCTATTGATCTATTTATAAATCTAAATGTCTATCTATCTGTCTGTCTATATATATATATATTTCTATCTATCTATCTGTCTATCTATATATATAATTTTCTATCTATCTAACTATCTCTCTAGTAATCAATCTATCATCTATTTATCAGCTAGTCTATTAATCTATATATCAATCTATCTTTTAATCTGTCTGTAAATATTTCTATCATTATTTCTATTTATCTATCAATCTATATGTGTATCAATATATCTATCAATTTATATATATATATATATATATATATATATATATATATATATATATATATATATATATATATATATTTATGTATGTATGTATGTATGTTTTTGCCTTTTTATCTAGGCATCAATTTTTCTATATATATGTCTATCTAGTTTTCTTTCTATCAATTTGTCTATATATCTATCTATTTGTCTATCAAACTATGTATCTATCTATCTATCTGTTAACATTTCTGCCTAACTATAGGAAAATCTATGTGTCCATCTATATATATATATATATATATATATCTATCTATATATTTGTCTTTATATTCCAATCTATTTTCCGATCTATATGTTTATCTATGTATCTAGCTATCTATATATCTCCTTATATATCTATCTATCTATCTATATATCTATAATCTATCAATATATCTATAATCTATCAATACATCTAACTATCATATATCTATCTATATTTCTTTCTATATATCTTTTTGTTTATCTAACTATATATCTATCAATCTTTCTATCTATCAATATATATCTATTTATATCTAACTATTTTTATATCTATTAGCCTATCTATATGTCTTTCTATCTGTCTACTTATCTATCTATCTTTCTATCTGTATATCTATATATCTATGAATCTTTCTATCAGTTTTACTTTTTATCTATCTAACTATCTATATATCTATCAATCTATCTATTAGTATATATATATATATATATCTATCTATCTATCTAGCTATCAATCTATATATTAATCTATGTATCTATTTGTCCATTTATATATCAATCAATCTATCTATAATTATTTCTATCAATCAATTGATCTATTTTTCTATCTATCTATCTTTCTTTCTTTCTTTATATCTATCTATCCAAATATTTATATATCTATCTATTTTATCTATTATTTTATATGTATATCTAGCTGTTAGTATTTCTATATATCTATATATGTGTCTATCTATCTATCTATTTATCTATCTACCTATTTTCTTGTCTATCTATTTATCTTGCTATTTAACTATCCATTTATCTATATATATGTCTATATTTCTCAATATATATCTATCTGTGTGTATGTCTATCTATCTGTTTTATCTATCTGTCTATTTATCTATCTAGCCGTATATCTATTTGTCTATCTATCTCTTTATCAATTTTCATATCTATATGTCAAAATATGTCTCTATTTATATGTCTATCTATATATCAATCTATATATTTGTCTATGTATCAGTGTATATATCTGTTTGTTTATATGTCTATCTATATTTCTATAAATCTAACTATCTATTTATGTATCTA
>JAREIK010001636.1:162360-227872 GCA_029783825.1 Sapria himalayana | reverse complement strand
TGTCTATCTATCTATTAATCTAGTTGTCTGTATACATGTTTAGAATCTATCTATCTATCTTTCTTTCTTGTTTTCTATCTATCTATCTATCTTTTTATTAATCTATTTATCTATCTATCTTTCTATTTGTCTATCAATCTATTTGTCTACTATTTGTCTATATATCTATCTATTTATTTGTCTTTCTATCTATATAATTACTTATCTTACTATATTTCTATCTAACTAACTATCTATCTGTCTATCTAATTAGATAGACAGATAGATTGATAGAAATAAATAAATAAATAAATATATTTATTTATTTATTTATTTCTATCAATCTATCTAATTATGATTCTATTTAAATATTTATCGATCTTTTTGTGTATCTATATGTCTAAATATCTATCTACCATTTTGTCTATCTATCTGTCTAAATATCTATCTACCTTTTTGTATATCTATCTGTCTATATATATATATATATATATTTATTTATTTATTTATTTCTATTTCTATTTGTCCATCTATCTATCAGTCTATTTATTTTTCTATATTTCAATATATAAGATTATCTATTTATCTATGTATATGTATATCGATATATCTATAATTATATAAACATTGCCTACCAGACTTTTTGCCTACATAACTAATTGACTTAGTGTCTATTTCTTTATATGTGTGTCTATCTATCTAATTGTCTATTGATATGTCTATCTATCTATCTTTTTTTCTTTCTTTATATCTGTCTATCAATTAGTCTATCTATATGTATATTGATTTTCATATCTATCTATATATATATATATATCTATCTATTTGACTATCTATATTTATATCTATCTATCAATCTATTTATCTATCTATTTATCTATCTTTATGTCTATCTATTTATTTGACTACTAATTATCTATTTTACAATCTATCTATATATCTATCAATCTTTCTGTGTGTGTGTGTGTGTATCTGTCTATCTATCTATCTATCAGTTTATCTATTTTTCAATCTACCTATTTATCTATCAATCAATCTGTCTATATATCTTTCAATCTATCTACTATGAATCTTGTTATAAATCTATCTATAAATTTGTCTATCTATATATCTATCTACCTATTTATCTATCTATTTTTATATCTATCTATGTATGTGTATATCTATTTGTCTATCTATATATCTATCTCTCTAAATGTTATGTATATCTATTTTTTGATCGATTTGTTTTTATATTTATCTATATATCTATCTATTTATCTATTTGTCTCTATATAAATCAATCTTTCAATCTATATTTAAATCAAAATTTATATCTATCTATATATTTATTTGTCTATCTATATATCTATCTGTCTGTCTGTCAATCTAACTATATATATATATATATATCTATCTATTTAGTTTTGTCTATATATATATATATATATATATATATATATATATCTATCTATCTATCTATATATATATCTATCTATATATATCTATCTATTTGTCTATCTATTAGTATATCTATCTTTCTATCTAAAAGTATATATATTTGTCTATCTATCTGTATATCTATTTATGTGTCTATTTGTCTATGTCTCTATTTATCTAGCTGTCAATATATTTGCATGTCTATATGTCTCTCTACCTATATGTTTTTTTATTTTTCTATCTATCTGTCTTTTTATCTATCAATATGTCTATCTATCTATCTCTCTGTATGTCAGTCTATCTATCAGTCTTTCTATCTATATGTCTATCAATTTGCCTATATATCTATATAATTATTTGCCTTACTATCTTTCTATCTAACTATCTATCTAATTGTCTATCTTTCTATATATATATATATATATATCTTTATATCTATCAATCTATTTAAATATTTATCTATCTTTTTGTGTATCTATTTGTCTAATTACCTATCTACCATTTTGTATATCTATCTGTCTAAATATATATCTATCAATCTTTTTGTCTATCTATCTATCAAAATATCTATCTATCTTTTTGTCTATCTATCTATCTTTTTGTCTATCTTTTTGTCTATCTATCTATCTTTTTGTCTATCTTTTTATCAGTCTATTTATTTGTCTATCTATCTTTCAATATTTAAGATTATCTATTTGTCTATGTATATGTATAGAGATTTATCTATATACATTGCCTACTAGACTTATTGCCTACATAACTGATTGACTTAGTGTCGATTTCTTTATATGTATGTTTATCTATCTATTTGTCTGTTTGTCTATCTAATTGTCTATCATTTTGTTTATCTATCTATCTTTCTCTCTTTATATCTGTCTATCTATTTGGCATCTATTTCTCTATCTATTTGTCTATCTATATGTAAATCAATTTTCATATATATATATATCTATCTATCTTTTTGACTATCTATATTCCTATCTATCAATCAATCCATTTATCTATTTATGTATGTGTGTATATATATATATATCTATATATATATATATATATCTGTATGTCTGTCTATCTATCAATTTATCAAATTTTAAATCTACAATCTTATCAAGCAATCTATAAATCAATCTATATGTCTATATATCTTTCAATCAATATATCTATCAATTTTGTTATAAATTTACCTATAAATTTGTCTATCTATCTATATATATATATATATATATCAATTTGCATGCTTATCTATCTATTTTTATATTTATCTATGTATGTGTATATCTATTTATCTATCTATATATCTATCTGTCTAAATGATATGTATATCTATTTTTCAATCTATCTGTCTTTCTATTTATTTATTTATCTATCTATCTATCATTTGTCTATCTTTTTGTCTCTATAAATCAATCAATCTATTTATCTTTAAATCTATATTTATATCTATCTATCTATCTATCTATTTGTCTATCTATATATCAATCAATAAATCTATCTGTTAATCTAACTATCAATCAATATATATATATATATATCTGTTTATTTTTCTTTATCTATCTATCTATTTTTCTATCAATTAGTATATCTATATTTCTATCTAAAAGTATATCTATTTGTCTTTCTATCTGTCGATCTATTTTTCTATCTATCTATATATCTATCTATCTAACTTTCTATATATCTATATGTCTATCTATATGTTTATCTATCTTACTATATATATATATATATTTTTATTTATTTATTAGTCTTTTTATTTATATGTATATCAATCTATCTAAATATTTGTCTCTCTACATGTTTATCTATGTATCTATTTATCTACATATCTACCTGTCTAGCAATCTATCTATCATCTATCTAGTAATCTATCTATCTGTCTATATATCTTTCTAATTATATGTCTATCTATCTATTTATATGTATATCTATCTATCTATATCTCTTATTATCTATGTGGTTATCTATCTTTCTAGATATCTATCTTTCTATCTATATATCTATCTTTCTATCTATATAACTATCAAATTATCTATCAAATTATCTATTGATCTATATATCTATATATTTGCCTATATATATATATATATATATATATATCTATTTCTCTATCTATCTTTCTATTTATATATCTATCTATCTTTCTTTCTTTCTATATATATATATCTATTTATCTATTTTTTATCTATCTGTCTATTTGTACATCTATTTATCTATCTATTTATTTATCTATTTATTTGTCTATTTGTATATCTATCTATCTATCAAACTATCTATATATCTATCTATATATCTATCTATATATCTATCTATATATTTATCTATCTATCTTTCTATCAGTCTTATCTTACTATCTATCTGTCAATTAATCAATCAATCAATCTTTCTTTCTTTCTATCTATTTGTATGTCTATCGATCTATCTTCTATCAATCAATTTATTTTTCTGTCCATCTATATGTCTATCTATATGTGTATCAATTTTCTATGAATCTGAAAATATTTCTATCAATCAATCTATCTATCTATTTGTCTATCACTTTGACTATCTATCTATCTATTTGTCTATCACTTTGACTATCTATCTATCTATCTATCTGTCTATCTATCTATCTATCTATTTGTCTATCTTTATGTGTATCTATCTGTATATATATCTATCTATATATTTATATATTTTTCTATCTATCTATTATTCTATTTGTATATCTCTCTATCTATCTATTTGTCTATCTAGATGCCTATCTTTCTATCTAACTATCTGTCTATCAATCTATCTATTTATCTATATGTCTATTTATTTCTCCAACAATTTGTCTATATATATTTCTATCTATCTCTCTATATGTTTATTTTTCTATCTTACAATCTATTTTTATATCTTTATGTCTATCTATTTGTCTATCAATCATTCTATCTAATTGTTCATCAATCTATCTATCTATTTATTTATAATTATATCAATATATCTATCTATTTGTCTATCAATATACTAATCTTTCTATCTGTCTTTCAATCAATCTATCTATTTATCTATCTGTCTATGTGTCTAGATATGTATATGTCGATCTATTTGCCTTTCTTTCTGCCTATCTATCTATTTATCTATCTATTATTATATCAATCTTTTTATCAGTCTATCTATATGTTTATCTATTTATCTATCTAACTATGTATATAACAATCAATCAATTTGTCTATCTATCTATATATTTGTCTATCTGTCTATATATTTGTCTATTAATCTGTGTGTCTATCTGTATGTTAATATATTTGTCATTCTACTTGACTTTCAATTTATTTATATATTTGACTATCTGCCTTTCTATATGTTTGTCTATCTGTTTGCCTATATGTGTGTCTATCTGTCGATCTATTTATCTATCTATTTATCTATTTATATATCTGTCTATCTATCTGTCAATCTATATATCTATCTAACTATCTAACTATCTATCTATCTATCTGTATGTCTATCTATTTATATATCTATATATCTTTTTATATATCTATCTATATATTTGTCTATGTATCTGTCAATCTATCAATCTATCAATCAATCAATCAATCTATTAATCTATTTATCTATCTATGTATTCATCTATCTATATATCTATCTGATAATTTGTCTATCTATTTGTTTATCTTTATATTAATCTATTTATCTTTCTATCTATCTAACTATCTATCTATCTCTTTATATATCAATTTATTTATCTATCTTTCTATGTGTTTATCTATCTATCCATCTATCTGTATGTCTCTCTATTTATCTATCTATCAATATATATATATATATCTATCTATCTATCTATCTGTTTATCTATTTGTCTATCTATCTATATATCTATCTGTCAATATATTTATCCATCAATGTATTTATATATTTGTCGAGCAATTTATCTATCTTTCTATCTATTTGTCTGTATAACTATATGTCTATATATCCATCTATCTATTTTTTTATCTATCTATCTACCAATCTATATATTTATCAATCTATATGTCTGTCTATCTATATATCTTTCTATCTATTTGTTTATCTATTTCTCTTTGTATCTATAAATATATATGTCAATTTATCTGTCAATCTATTTGCCTATCTCTTTGACTATCTATCTGTCTATATATATATATATATATATATATATATATATATATCTATCTATCTATATATCTGTGTATCAATTTGTCTATTTATCTATTTATATATCTATTTATTTATTATATCTTTATATCTATCTATTTTCTATCTATATGTCATCTTTTTGTCTAACTATTTTTCTATCTATATATCTATTTATGTATCTGGCTATTTATTTGTCTATCAATTTGTATATATAAATTCTATCTATCTCACTATATGTCTATCTTTCTATTTGACTATCTATTTTTATATCTATTTTTGTATATATTTGTCGATCTTTTTTGTCTATCTATATTTCTATCTATCTATCTGTACTTCTATCTATGAATCTATCTGTCTATCAATATACCTATCTATATATTTTTCTATCTAACTATCTATTTATATATCTATCTATGTGTCTATCTATGTATCCGTATGTTTATTTTTATATCTGTCTATCTATGTATATATATATATACCTATCTATCATTATATCTATCTATAAATCTATCTTTCTATATGTTTATATAATTATCTTATATATATCTATCTATCGATCAATTTAATACTCTATCTATCTAAATATCTATTTGTCTGTGTATATATCTGTCTATCTATGTATCTTTCTAAATGTGCATTAATCTATTTGTCATTCTATTTGTCTTTCAACTTATTTAAATATCTGACTATCTGCCTTTCTATGTGTCTGTCTATCTGTTTGTTTATCTATTGATCTATCTATCTATCTATATATCTATCTACCAATTAATCTATGTGTCTATCTATCATTCAATCTATCTATCTTTCTAACTATCATTATAACAAACTTTTTATCTATCTATATATCTATCTATCTATCTGTCTGTCTATCTGTCTATATATATCTCTTTCTCTTTCTATCTACCTATGTGTCTATTTATCTGTCAATTTATCTGTCTATTGATATGTCTATCTATCTATTTATCTATCTATGTATCAATCTAATAATCTATCTATCTATCTTTCTATCTATCTAACAATCTATCTATATTTCTATCTATCAATCTATTTATATGTCTTCCTATATGTTTATATATATATATATATATTTCAGTCTATATATATATATATATATATCAATATATCTATTTATCTGTCTATCTATTTGTCTAACTATCTTTCTATCTATTTGTCTATATACTTATCTATTAATGTGTCTATATATTTGCATAGCTATCTGTCTATCTATCTGTCTATCTATCCATCTATCTATATGTATATATATATCCGTCTATCTATTTTCAATCATCAATCAATCTATCTATCTATAAAGCTATCTATATGTCTGTCTCTCTGTCTATCTATCTTCAATTTATCTATCTGCTTATATATTTGTCTATCTATCTATATATCTATTTTTCTGTCTATCTGTATATCTATCTATTTGTATATCTAACTATCAATCTATCTATGTTATATCTATATCTCTTTATATCTATATCTAATTATTTGTTTTGAATGTATGTCTAAATATCTATTTATCTCCATGTCTATCTATCTATCTAAATATATTTCTATCATTTTGTCCATCTTAGTATATATCTATTAATCAATTTAAATATCTATCTATCTATATATCTATATTTTTTTTCTTCCAATTTGTCTATCTATCTATCTATCTATATTTCTTTTGATCTATCTGTTAATCTATTTGTTTATCTATATGTATATCTATTTGTCTATCTATTTGACTTCCTGATTAACTGTCTGCCTGAATGACCGACATACTAACTATCTGTTTGTCTATAAGCATGTCTATTTGTCTATATATCTATTTATCAATCAATTTTTCTATCTAACTGTCTAGGTATTTAACTATCTATCTTTGCATCTATCTATCTATCTTTTTTACTATCTATGTCTTTTTATCTATCTATCAATCTATCTATTTTTATATCTATATATCTATATATGTTTCAGTCAATCTATCTGTCAATCTACCTATCTATGTATCTATTTGTCTATCTGTCTATCTTTCTATCTATCTATAAAAGTATATCGATCAATCAATCAATCTATCTTTCTATCTGTCTATCTATTTGTCTATCTTTCTGTCTATGGATATGTATATCTATTTTTCTATCTATCTATCTTACTTTATATCTATTTGTATATCTATCTCTTTACCTTTCTATCTATCTATATATCTATCTATCTATATATCTATCTATATGTTGTTCTATATATATGTATATCATTCTATTTTTCCATCTATCTATATATCTATCTACCTAGTGGTCTATTACACTATCTATTTGTCTATTTATTTGTCTATCTATCTATATATCTATCTGTCTTTATATGTGTCTATCTATATATCTATATGTATATCTATCATTTCTCTATGAACCTGACTATCTATCTCTCTATCTATCTATGTATCTAACTAACTATCTATCTATCTTCTGTCTATCTTTCTATCTATATGACTATCTATCTATTAGTCTATCTATCTTTCAATCTATTTTCCTATCTATATGTCAGTTTATCTATTCGTCTATTTATATATATATATTTATCTATTTATCTATATATCTATCTGTCTATTAATATGTCTATATATAATTCTCTATCAAACTATCTATCTATCTTTATATTTGTCTATTATTTATGTTTATATATATATATATATATATATATATATATATATATATCTATCTTTCTATCTATCTGTTTATCTATCTAACTATCAATCAATCAATATATTATCTCTTTGCCTTTCTAAATGCCAATCTTTCTGTTTATCTATCTATTTATCTGTATGTCTTATATCTATCTATCTATCATTTTGTCTATATATCTATATGTCTATCTATCTATCTATATATCTATCAACATATCTATTTATCTATCTTTCTACCTATCTATCTATTTGTCTATCTATCTATTTATTTATCTAAATAACTATCCATCTATATATTTATATTTATGTGTATCTATTTGTCAATCTATCTATCTATCTTTCTATCTATCAAACTATTTTTAAATTCGACGCTCAATCTTTAGATCAATCTATATATCAATCAATCAATCTATCTAATTATCAATATGTTTATTAATCTGTCTATCAATCTTAAAATATAAATATCTATCTATTTATTTGTTTATCTATCAATCAATCAATCTTTCTATCTATCAGTCAAGCTATCAATCTATCTGTCTATCTTTCTATCCATCTATTTATCTTTCTATCAATCCATCTTTATCTTTCGATCTATCTTTCAATCTCTATCTATGTGTTTATGAATCTTGTGTCTATCTATCTCTCTACATATCTATCTAGCTTTCATTCTATATAAATATCTATGAATCTATCTATTTATCTATCTTTCTAACAATTTTTCCATCTATCTATTTATCAATATTTCTATCAATCTATCTTTTAATCACTCTACCAATCAATCTAAAATCATTTTATCTATTTCTCAATCTTTCTATTTATTTATTTGTCTATTTATCTATCTATCTATCTAGTTATCTATCTTTCTATTAATATATCTATCAATCTTTCTATCAATCTTTCTATCAATCTCTTTATCGGTCTATCTCTAAATCTATCTATCAATATGTCTATCTTTCTATCTATCAATCTACTTATCAATTTGTTTAACAATCTATATATCTATCTGTCAATCAATCAATCTATTTATCTATATATTTATCTATCTATTTGTCTATCTATCTATCGGTCTGTCGATCTATCTGTCTATCTATCTGTCTATCTATTTGTATATCTATATCTTTCTATCTGTCTTTCTATTTGTTGTCTATCAATATGTCTATCTATCTTTCTATATGTCTGTCTATCTATTTGTGTGTCTGTGTGTGTGTGTGTGTGTGTGTGTGTATATATTTGTATGTTTATATGTGTGTCAATCTATTTGTCTATATGTCTTTCTCTCTATTTATTTGTCTATCTATTAGTCTCTCTATGTGTTTATCTATCTATCTATATATCTATATATATGGCTGTCTATCATCTATCTTTCTATTTTTCTATCTGTCTATTTATTTATTTGTCTATCTATTTGTCTATCTCTCATTCAATCAATCTATCTATCAATTTTTATGTGAATCTTTCTATCAATTTATCTGTCTATCTATCTATCTATTGATCTATGTATCTATCTATCTATCTATCTATCTGTATATCTATCTAATTATTTATCTCTCTTTCTAACTAACTATCTGACTATCTTTTTTACTATATATCTATTTGTCTATCAATTTTCCTCTTGGTCTATCTTTATATATTTCTATCTATATATCTATCTATATATCTATTTTTCAATCTCTTTATCTATATATTTGTCTATCTATTTGTCTAACTATTTGTCTATATATCTATTTGTCAATCAAACAAACTATCTATCCGTCTCTCTGTCTATCTATCTGTCTATTTATCTTTCTATCTATTTTTTTATCTATCTATATATTTTTCTATCAACTTGTCTATCTATCTGTCTATCTGTCTATTTATCTTTTTGTCTATCTTTCTTTCAATTTATCTATCTTTTTATCTATTTATCTATCTATTTGTCTATCTAAATGTCTATCTACATGTCTATCTATTTATCTATCTATCTATCCAATCATCTATCTGTTTGTCTATTTATCTATTTGACTATCTATCTATCTATTTATCTATCAATCAATCAATCTATCTATCTATCTATCTATCTGTGTATCAATATGCCTATCAATCTATAATTAATCTATATATTAATTTGTCTATCAATATGTGTGTAAATCTATCTATAAATTTGTATATCAATCTATCTATCTTTCGATATATATATATATATCTTTGTATTTGTCTAGCTATGTATCTATTTATCTGTTTATCTATTTTTATATGTATCTGTTTATCTATCTATCTATTAATCTATCTATCTTTCTTGCTTTCTGTCAATTAATACTATCTATCTTTATATCTATTTACTGTTCTATCTATCTCTATAACTATCTTTCTATTAATTTGTCTATCAATATATCTATCTATCTATCTATATTTCTATCTATCTAATTATCTCTCTATCAATTGTCTATCTATCTAATTATCTATCTCTCTGTCTATCTATCTATATATCTATTTATCTATCTATATCTCTATCTATATATCTTTTTATCATGTTGTCTATCTATGTTTCTATCAAATCTAACTATCAATCTATTTATCAATTTATCTATTAAACTATATATCAATCTCACTACAAAAAAGTTCCATATAGCTAGAGAAAATTTCCCTAACTATTAGGGCTTATTCCTTCTCTAAAATAGAATAACGACAGATTATCTATGGAAATAATTTCCAAATTAAAAGTGTTCGTCACAAAATATTAATGAGAAAAAAAAAGTTACTAGCAAATCTTTCAACGATGAAATTCCCTAGTTAATTATATTTTTCCGTTGCTAATTTTGATCGTAATTAAGAGTAGTAATTAATATCAATATATATTGAAAATTCCATTGCAAAATTAGCGAGGTAAAAATCCCTTGCTATTTTCATTCCAACCTTATTTTAATAATTTTATTTTTTTACAAAAAAATTGATTACATTTTTTAAAATTTTATATTAAATTTAATAAAAACATATACTATAAACCATTTTTTATAATTAACAAAAACTAAAAATAATTTAGAAATAATTATGATACAAAAGTTACATGGTTAAAACAAAAACAATACATAGGTATATAATCTTTTAAAACTAAATCATCATAATCATCATTAGCTAGTACATTTGTGCTAGACTATCTTACGTCGTTACTCTACTAGAACTCGGTGTGCTATCTATTTCATCAAAAATTCTAACTGTGATTCCTTATAGGTCATCTACTATTGCATTGCTTTTTATATTTCTTTCATATCATCATTTACTTCTTTCATTTCCTACATTTCTTCCTTCGAAAAAGTTATCTAAAGATCTATAGAACCCTCAACTATTTGAGAAGCAGCTGTCATACACTGCTCCACGAGTTCCTGTGATAAAATAGAAAATAAAAAAACTATGCTAGATAAAAATAAATTAAATATAATATTTTTCATTACACTCTTAACTTTAATCATTTATTATAGTAGTATAATAGTGATGGAACCACCAAAGTAGTGGCCACTTTAATAACAACTATATAGTTTTTACTCGCTTGATTCTACATGGAAAATCACTTTCTTTGATACATATAAAAAAAAACCCAATGAACACAACCCACATGTTGCACGCACTACACCATGGCTGTATCAAACATACACATGGTGCACGTTCAGTGCATCAAGCACACATCCAAGTTCACTGCACCATACACACACTATGCACTTCAAACTAGTTATGCACCATGGTTGTGCGTCCATGACACCACATCTCATGGCATTGCTACCCACTGGACCATGCACCCACTAACACTAAGCCTCATGCCAGCACATGTGCATCACACATCATCGATGGCATTGGCACGTAATGTGCCATGGCGCATGCACCTTCTAGGTAGTTATGAAATGATGTGCCAGACAATCATTATTTCAAAAGGATCAAAAGCAATTAATCAAATTATTTCAGCCTTTTTGTCTCCCACAATGGTTCAATATTCCATGGTTATATAATGACCATGGAAGTGAGACTAATTAATAAAAAATAAATCTTTAGTAAAATACAATTAATGGAAACAAAAATAATTCTTAAAAAAATATTTATTCATTTTATGAACATTCTATAATTTTTTACACATCACATTTGCAATGGGATAAAAATAAATCAACATTCTACTATTATTATTCCTTTTAAGATGTGACATTAAAAAAAGATGGGATCATCCTCCCCACTAACTGCTACTTAAAAAAAATATGCTTTTACTAGTTAAATGAAATCTCAAATATTTGGCTTACCAGCAGGAAATGTAGCATCACTTTGAATGAGAAGAGGGGGCATGGAACATATAGAATGGGCATCAGTAATTTGATAATGATATATCAACAGTTAACCACCTATTAATAAAGGGTGAACAAGAACAAATGAGCCACAAAAAAATTAAAAAATAACGGACATATTAATTCAAATTATGTATCTTACATTCAAAGTAGCAAGCAACATATACAAGCTATATGAGCAATGAGAGAATATAAAAACAAGTCTGTATAATGCAACACTAATGGTGAATGAAGTATGAGCAATCAAATTCAAGTAAAATGAGTTCCTTACTACAATAATATTATCTTTTTTTGTTTTATTTTTCTCTCCACTCTCTTCGCTTTCTTTCTTTCTCCCCAATGCACCCAAAGCCCTATTGGGTTCCTATAAGTTTTGACATCAAGCTTACATGATGTTAGAGCATCAATAAAGGCAATGTAAGAGTTGTGCAGAGTGTTCGGGTGGGGCACACATTCTATAAGTGTCAATAAGTTTTTTTGCCATTGATATTGAATCGATTTCAAGAAGGTTCTTGCAACATCATTTTATTCTTTGAGAAAAGAGATTTTTGTTCGCCAAAATTAAAATAATTATTTTTTATGTAGACAATTTTTATTTTAAAAAACTACTCACAAATTCAATATTATTTATGTGTTTATGTAATATTCATCATAATTACTATTATACATTTAACATTATTAAGAAAACATCATTTCAACATTTAAAAAAAACAAAAAAAAATAGTGCAACAATTTTCACCATGAGATACAATATATAAATACATACCAGGATATCATCATAATAGTCATACAAAACAATATGTATGAGTCTTCCAAAAGATTAAATGACTTGATAATCACAATATAAATATATTAGACAGAGATATCATAATTGATTCTTTAAGAAATAGAAGAATCACTAGAAATTTTTTAAATAGCTTCATCTAACCAAAATAAATATCACTTATATCATTCATACAGTTAATTAACTTTAAATTCTCTCAAATATATTCATATGGACACAATTTTTTGAATTCTCAAATATGAAAATACAATTCCAAAATGGTTATTATAAGATTTTTGCAATCTATTATAATTTCTCACAAATAATATGTATATCAACTAGACATGAGAAACACATTTCTCTATGATAATCTTAAGAATAAGATATATATGCAACAACCATCTTGTTATACTATTCCAATGAATGCATGTATGATGAGTAGATTGTATAAATCTTATATACCAATACTAAACTTGGAATATAATTATTTCAATGTTTCAATATTTTATAAATTTTATAATAAAGTATAACTCATGTCAAACACTACAATAAAATATCAATTTAGCTAGGAAAATTTAGCTAGGGAAATTTAGCTAGGGATCAATCCCTAACTAAATTGTGAGGGGTTAGGTTAGGAATAGCAAGGGATTTTTGATTTTATATTGAAATAAAAATTTGTGATGGATTAGCGATGCAATTGGTCAATTGAAAATTTCCGTCGCTATTTTTTTCGTAAATTTATGTAGAATGAAAAGTGATAAATTTAACGATGGATTTAGCGACGGATTTTCTCTAGCTAATTAGATCCATACAAAATTCATTGCTGATATGTTCATAAATTCCACTCAAGAAAAGCCAAGAATTTAGTGACAGATTTAGTGACATATTTTCCCTATCTAATTAGATCCGGACATAATTCATCACTAATATGTTCATAAATTCCACGTAAATAAAAGTAGGGAATTTAGTAATGAATTTAGTGATAGATTTTCCCTAGCTAATTAGATCAAGACAAAATCAATCGCTAACTAATTATTTGAATTTTTTTTACTAATTTATATTTTATTATAAGCGATTATTCTTTAAATTTTAATTTTTACAAAATATATCCATTTGGTTAAGGATTTTTCCGTAACTATTTGGGCTAGGGATAAATTTAATCACTAATCTTTAATGATTTAATTTTTTTTATTTTTTTATTTAATTTTGTATATTAAAGGTACGTATGCCATTGTCTATAGATCAGTGATCCTTGTAAGACATATTCTCCTCGTATAATTATAAAAATATGTTATTATAAATAAATTATTTAAAAATATATATAAATATTAAAAAAATTAATATTAATAAACACTATAATAACTATTAATAAACACTATAATAACTATTAATAAAGACTACAATAACTATTAATAAAGACTACAAAAACATTAAATAATTAATTCTATATTTATTAAAAATTTTTAAGATTTTTTAAAAAATAAATGAATATACATTAAAATTTCTACTAATAAAAAAGATTAAAAAATTCATTGTATGATAAAATATAATATATTAAATGCCGTATCAAAAAATACTCAACCCAGCATTTTCGAGTTCCCCTTCATAAAGAAAACATTTTCTCTCTTAATAGAAATATAATATTAAAAAAAAACCACCTTAATTCTTAATGCTATTAAGTACTATTAAGCATTAAGCTGAAAAAAAGTTCTATTAAGCATAAAGTAAAAAAAAATGCCCCCTTGAAGTTATATATATATATTGTATATTAAATATTTTGATAATTTAAAATTAAAACATTAATGGAATTTTAAAGCCTAATAAAACTTAATAAACTTAATAGTTAGAAATTGTAACTAGTCTTTAACTTAATAAACTTAATAAACTCTAAGTCTCTCTATTGGCCTCTCTCTCTCTCTCGACTCTAGTGTGGAGGGATCCTTGCTACTGTAAAACCATAAACCCCATTAGTCTTTAACTTAATAAACTTAATGATTAATCGTCCATGGCAAAAAGCGCCCTCATGGAAGAGATCCGTTAAAGTCATCAGGTTGGTCATTCTTCCATGTTTTTTTATTCATAATCCAATAATCAGCTCTATGAAAAAAATTCATTACCGTGTTTGATGTCATTGAGTAAATTCATGATTCAAGATCAATCCATGAGTAAATTATGTAGCCAACAGGTACTTTATTAGTAATGTAGGCATGTTGCTTGTTTTGTCTCCACTTTAGAAACATGGCAAAATCATTATTAATCTAAACCCTAATTCTTTCAAAAGAGGTCCATCACTAATAATTCTTCTTGTAGATATTCTTGTGGAGTTTTGGCAATCCTGAAATTGCGTGGAATATTCCTGCTGAACATTAATTCATATTTTTTAAATATTTTCCCACCATTCTATATACAATTCTCATTTGCAAAAGGTGGCTGGATTGATATGAAACCCATAATTTACATAGCAACAAAGAGATTGCAAGACTACGATTATGATAATGTTGTGCCGGGGTTGATGTGTAATTATGTTGAATATTGATATGTTCTAATGATTTAACATGAAGTTTCTTTCCCTGGTCTTTGGTTCCAATATTATATGTTTTTTCTTATTATTTTGTGATGTAGGTGCTCATGAATATCTATCTAATTTCTATTTCTGCATTTTTATTTCTTGTTTGAGGTTTGGAGTTTTCAATTCAAATAATAATCACAACATACTTGTTGTTGTGGTCCCATTTATACTCCAACATCTTAGTGTAGTCATAAGACTACTTACATGTATTCCCTAATTTCTTTATGTTACAAAATAATTTATCAGTGTTCTATATTATTGTTATTATTTTTAGAGTTTTGAGAATATTAATAATATAGTTAGAAGTATTTTTTAATAGTGTTAATGAATATTATTGGTAAATTAACTTATAAAAGATTTTATATTTCTTATTATCTTTTTAATCTCGGTAGTATGCTAAAATATTGAATAATAAAATTTCAGGTATTTTAACTTATAACAAGGATCCAACAATATCACTACAATTAATATTACATTCATCTTGTCATTGTGACAATATTTTTAAATTGTAATGCTCATTATTATGGTCATAATTCACAAAAAAAATATTTTTGCTTTGTTATCATTATAAAAGAATGATTTGAAGCAATTGACTTCATGAAAATAAATGTTAAAAGTAATATATTTGAAATTTTGACCTCTAAATATGTAATGTGGTGGTATAAAACTTTTATAAGAAATCATACAAACTTCTCATCATTTGTCAATCTTCTTTAATTATCTATCCTTTTTGTTCAATCATAAAATTTATTTATTTTTGTTCTTTTATTCGTTCAAATGTTTTTTTATGAGCTATAATTATACTTATCATTAAATATGTTGAGATTTATCTTGTTGGTATATCCAAACACAAAGATTTGTTAGACACAATTCTTTCTTCTCCAATATGTTTCTTGAAAAATTATAAATCAGAAGAAAAATTTTTCACATATTTCATATATTAATAAAAATGAATAAATGAATCCGTAATCTCATTTAATTTATTTTTTACTATAAGAATAAGGACATAAGAGAGATATTGCACATGAAAAAAGTTTTCATCTAATAATAATTCATTTTTTTATGCTTAAACAACATACAACATTATGTTTATTTATATGTGTCTAACTATATATAAATATTTGTATAACTATAACACTCTATATAATTAAATATACCTATATTTGTAACTAAGTATACATATATGTAAACCAATATATCTGTTTATAACTTTGTAATATTTATGTATAACTATTTGTATGAATATATCTATATATAACTATGTGTTTAACTATATAAAAATATCTATAACTATATAAAAATATTTATAACTATATATAATATCTGTATAATAACATATAACAATAAATAATTGTATCTTACTATATGTAAAACTATAAAAGATTTATACATAACTATATTTAGATCAAGTAGTAAGCCAACAATGTACATCATGATATATCTTATCAAATAAAATATATATAATCTTTTTTCTCTGCGAAAGAGTTGTCATACTTTTTGAGTATTTGATCTTAATACTAAAAAAAATCTCAGATATTTCAAATAATGTCTGAAACATTGTTTGTAGATTTTAGTTTAGATATATCAAATTGATTATCTCATGTAATTTGATCATTATCATCATATACAATTAGTTTCGCATGCTAATATCTTGATCATCTTAAAAAAATAAAAAAATTTGACATATTTCTATGACAAATTATTGTAAATATTGAGTAAAATTAATAAATCATTTCTTGAGAGGCTGCTTGAAGCTATAAATTTACTTTCAAATTATGCATATCATATATGTGTTCTCTACTTTCAGAAACAATAAATCCTAATGACTACTACATAATCATTTTTTTTATATAAATTATTATAAAGGAATGTATTCTTTATATCTAACTAATACATATTTTGTATATGTGATGATAAATAGAAACTATAACCTATTAGTGGTCATGTTAATCATATGAAATAATGTGTTCCAAAAATCAATATTATAAGGCTATGTAAAATCATTCATTACCAACATAGTCTTGTCGATCGATCTTTTCCATGGGTCCCTCTTTATTATATATATTTGTCTATAATGTAATTAGAATGTCTGACTCATTATTCTAAACTGAATCAACTGATATGATAGAAAACTCATTTAAAATAGATTTTGAATGTATCCATTTAGTATATACATCTTTGGATTGAGATAATCAAGTCTTTTAATGCTCATTTCTATCTCTCTCTCTTGGTGAGATTTAAAAGTCATGTCTAGTGAATCATGATTACTTTAGAAGTTCTTATTTTGTATGAATATATTAGAGGTCATTATCTTGATGTGATGACAAGTATCTTTGTCAAAGGACAATATGTCTTGTATTTTAGATGTATTAGATAGAGCTTTTATTGATTTTTGAAAGAATATTATTAAGATATCAATATCTCATAAATCTTGCACCAAGCAAGGGTATTGCATTTTTTTTAATTTTGGGGATACTGAAAAAATTTATCAAACATCTAGCATGAATATTCTTTTACAAATTATAATTGGTCAGAGAAAAACCAATATCCAATTGTAATATTTTAATAATTTAGTACTCCTAAATATTTTAAGAGTATGATAATGATGTGATTTCATTAATATTCTCTCTCTAGGTAAGTTCAGGTAGGTCCATCTTTTCTCTTGATTTAGGGTGATATCCAAAATCAAGGCCTCACTAATAAATTATAATTTTTTAGGCTATGTCTTCCATCTGGTTATGAGTATGCTTTTTTATTGATGATGCAATTTCAAACATTCATATGTTAAAATTTAATCATTTATTTTCGCTTGTTCTCATATATATATATATATGTATGTATGTATGTATGTATGTATGTATGTATGTATGTATGTATGTATGTATGTGTGTGTGTGTGTGTGTCTGTGTGTATCCATGTATGTATGTAATGAATTTTCATCCAGTAAAATTCAGTTGCAAATTTTTTGTGCCTTGTGTTTTTAGGGGCGACACAATTTCGAACAAACAAAGATATTTTTGTAGCCCTGGTTCCAAGGTGTTGTTCCATTTTTTTATGCTTATGATAGAATATCTAGCTGTTTGATGTTCATGCTCCATAATGGGTGTTTACGCTCTACTTTATGTAAATACTTGTAGAGGGAAGATAAAAAGGAGGTCATATATGTATGCATGTATCCATGTATGTATGTATCCATGTGTGTGTGTGTGTGTGTGTGTGTGTGTGTGTGTGTATCCATGTATGTATGTAATGAATTTTCATCCTGTAAAATTCAGTTGCAAATTTTTTGTGCCTTGTGTTTTTAGGGTCGACACAATTTCGAACACACAAAGATATTTTTGTAGCCCTGGTTCCAAGGTGTTGTTCCATTTTTTTATGCTTATGATAGAATATCTAGCTGTTTGATGTTCATGCTCCATAATGGGTGTTTACGCTCTACTTTATGTAAATACTTGTAGAGGGAAGATAAAAAGGAGGTCATATATGTATGCATGTATCCATGTATGTATGTATCCATGTGTGTGTGTGTGTGTGTGTGTGTGTGTGTGTGTGTATGTATCCATGTATGTAATGAATTTTCATCCTGTAAAATTTAGTTGCAAATTTTTTGTGCCTTATGTTTTTAGGGTCGACACAATTTCGAACACACAAAGATATTTTTGTAGCCCTGGTTCCAAGGTGTTGTTCCATTTTTTTATGCTTATGATAGAATATCTAGCTGTTTGATGTTCATGCTCCATAATGGGTGTTTACGCTCTACTTTATGTAAATACTTGTAGAGGGAAGATAAAAAGGAGGTCATATATGTATGCATGTATCCATGTATGTATGTATCCATGTGTGTGTGTGTGTGTGTGTGTGTGTGTGTGTGTGTGTGTGTGTGTGTGTGTGTGTTGAACTTTCATCCTGTAAAATCTAGTTACAAATTTCTTGTGCCTTGTGTTTCCAGGTTCAACAGAATTTCGAACAAACAAAGATGATTTTTATAGCCCTGGTTAAGGTGTTTGTTCCTTTTTTAATGCTTATGATAGACTATCTAGCTATTTGATGTTCATGCTTCATTATGAATATTTATGCTCTACTTTATGTAAATACTTGTAAAGGGAAGAGAAAAAGTTCATATATGTATGTATGTATCCATGTATATATGTATGTATGTATGTATTGAACTTTCATCATGTAAAATCTAGTTGTTAATTTCTGGTGGATTATATTTTCAGGTTCAATGCAATTTTGAACAAACCAAGATGATTTTTTATGCTTATAATAGAATTTATAGCTATTTGATGTTCATGCTCCATAATGGGTGCTTACGCTCTTATTTATGTAAATACTTGTACATATATACCAGTATATATGTATTTGTACACATATACATATATACTGGTATATATGTACAAGTATTTACTAGTTTTTGTGTATATGTACATATATACTAGTATATATGTACATATACACTTCAATATATGTACATATATATATGTACATATAAATACTCAATATATGTACACATATACGCTATAGTATATGTACATTTACACTGTAGTGAATATGTATATGCTGGTATATATGTACAAGTATTTACCAGTATATCTATACACACCTGTACATATACACTATAATGTATATGTACATACATGTACATATATATATGTACATATATACTACTGTGTATACACTAGTATATATCTACATATACACTACAGTGTATATGTTCATATATTGAGTATATATCTACATAAAAATACTTGTACATATGTACCAATCTATATGTATATTTACATATACACTAGTCTATATGTATATGTACATATATACCAGTATATATTTACAAATACACTGTAGTATATGTACATATTTATATGTTCATATAAATACTCAATATATGTACATATATACACTATAGTGTATGTGCATATACATTATAGTGTACTTGTATATATATAATATAGTGTATATGTATATACTTGTATATATGTACATATAAATTGTAGTATATATGGACATATATACTGTAGTATTATATATTTATCAAAATAGAACTTATTTTATTTATTTATTTTGATTTGATTGACTGTTTAATTTTCATACAGATATGATACCACAATATTTTTCATACGAAGCTTATAGAAGGGAAGCGATTTTTCACTAGACATGATGCACCGTGACTAGGATAGCTTTGTCGCAGCAGAAAGCTGGTGACCGAAGGAGCTGGGAGAGATAAAGCAACATCAATTTAATGAATAGATTATACTTTTTGCACTGTATGCATGTATGTATTGAACTTTTATCCTATAAAATCTAGTTACTAATTTCAAACAAACAAAGATGATTTTTGTAGCCATGGTTGTGTTTGTTTATTTTTTTTATGTTTATGACAGAATTTTTAGCTGTTCGATGTTCATGCTCCATAATAGATATTTATGCTCAACTTTAATATAAATACTTATACATATATACAAGTATATATGTATATATACATATATACCGGTATAAAACGCACACACACACACACACATATATATACTAGTATATATGTACAAATATTTACTAGTATATGTATATATGTACATATATACACTATAGTATATGTACATATACACTATAGTGTATATGTTATATACTATAGTGTATATGTATACATTGGTATATATGTACAAGTATTTACCAGTATATATGTACATACTTGTACATATACACTACAGTGTATATGTACATACAAGTACATATATATGTACATATATACTACAGTGTATATGTATACATGTATATATGTACATATACACTATAGTATATATGTACATATAAATACTTGTATATATATACCTGTATATATATACATATAGATATACCAATGTATACATATACACTACAATGTATATGTTTACATTTGTATATGTACATATACTCTATAGTCTATATGTATATATACCGAGTATATATGTACATATAAATACTTGTACATATACTAGTATATATGTACATATACATATATACCCATGTAAAGATATACACTATAGTATATATGTACATATATATTGCAATGTATATATACATTTATACTTCTATATATGTATATGTGTGTATATATATATGTACATATATACTACAGTATTATATGTAATTAGTTAAATGCTAGTATATATGTACATATATATTATAGTATTATATATTTATCAAAATAGAACTTTATTTATTTATTTTGATTTGATTGACTGGTTTAATTTTTGTATAGATATGATACCACAATGTTTTCCATATGATGTTTGTAGAAGAGAGAATTTTTCACTAGACATGATGCATCATGACTCGGACAGCTTTGTCACAGTAGAAAGATGGTGTTCGGATGAGCTGAGAGAGAGATTGCAATGTCAATGCATTGATAGATTATACTTTATGCATGTTTGGTAGATACATTGATGAATAAGATATAAGAACATTTTGTTATGTTTTTGTTATAATTATGTAAAATATTATATTAGAATAATTTATTAAATGATTTAATTATTAGTTTTTGCTTTTTATTAATTATAAATTATCATTTATAGTTTGTGTTTGTATTCAATTTAATATAAAAAATTAAATTATTTAATTAAATTTTTTGAAAAAAAAATAAAATTTTGAAAAAGTTTTGAAATGAAAATAACTAATGATTTTTCTCTTTCTAATTTGGCTAAGGAATTTTCCCTTGCTAATTTGGATAGGGAATAATTATTTTAGCTAGGAAATTTTCAGTTGCTAAAATTTTTTAGCTAGGGACTCTTTCCCTCCTTAATTTTTAGCGACAAACACTTTAGATTAGAAAAGGTTCGATCATTATATCTGTTTAGCGATGGAAACTTGCATTTAACTTGCTAATTTAGCTAGGAAAATTATTATTTTATCTAGGGATATTTCCGTCGCTAAAATTTTTTAGCTAGGGACTCATTCCCTCACTAATTTTTAGTGACGAGCACTTTAGATTTGGAAAGCATCCGTCATTAATCCATCGTAATATCCTATTTAGCGATGGAAACTCCCCATTTAGCTAGGAAATTGTCCCTAGCTATTTGGGAATTTTTCTTGTAGTGAATTATTTCCTCCATATAGACTATCATGACACTTATTCTAAAAGAAAATAAAAAATTCAACTTATTCTATTATGAATATATTAAAAATATACAATAAATATAGACCATCAACTACATTTGTTGTCAGTGAGGGTTCCTTTCATATGTCAAGGCAATCTTAGACTAAATATTCTAAATCAAAAAGAACAATTTAATCCAAATACATATGTTTTAGTAATGATCTTAATGATGCTAGAAAATTTATATTAGATAATAAGTTAAATTTTTCATAGTATAATTCTTTAATCATTACTAAGCAAATTTTTTTTGATTTTATTAAAAAGTCAATTAGTCATGAAAAAAATATTTCCTTGCTTAGACAACATGATGAATTTGTTGGCTTTATGATTTGATATGAGACATAGTTAGTAATTCCGCTACCAAGATTTGTAAATTTATAGATTAAAAAGAAGAAGAAGAAAAGTGAAAAATGAAATATCTACAACCAAAATCCAGTATCATAGCAGAAAATCAAACAATAATCTAGAAACACAGAAAATTATGTGATTCACTAGTCATTCAGCATGACTAGCTACATCCACTAGAAAAATGATAGTGTTTATAGATTATTACCAAAATAATGTCTTATGGATGCAGCAATCACGAAGAATAAAATCACACAGAGAGAAAATAAAAATGAACAATTTTGCAGAAAATTGGTAGCAGTGAAAAATAGAAATAAAAATAAATTTATATTAAACAATTTTACGATATCAATGATGGAGCGGGTCAGATCACTTGGATAGATCAGGCTGTGCTCCAAAATTATTATTTGGCCCATTAACCGGGTAGCAGGATACCCATTATTGTGTTATTGCTGCATTCCCAATCTTTCAATATTTTTTTTCTGCACTAACAAAATATTGAAATAAAAAACACTTTGCTTATACAAAGTAGTTTATAAAAAAAACTAAATATAACAGACATTAAACATAATTTTGCTAGCTATATTTTTTATGGTAAAGATGATGAATTGCATGATAGGGATTTGTCAATACAACTTAAAGATGTTCCATATATAGTGGCAATTCAAGTTCTACTTTGATGAATCTTGTAGATGTTTCTTATAACCCATAATTGTCTTCTCATCCTAGAGTTTCAAATTTCATGGGTCATCCATGCTTGTTGTATCATATGTCTGTAATAAATTCCATAAACAATTTAACCCATAATTTGGAAAAGTTTCATGTTGTCATATGGTTTCATTATTAATTCTTATCATACAAATTGATTCTATTAAAATATTTCTCCATGTAAACCCCTTATGTGAGACAACCTTCCTTCACGAGCCGACATTATTGCCTATAATCTAACTATAATGGACTTCTAGCTCTTTAGAATCTTCTCTTGAACACCCACAAATTATTTGAGAACATCATTGGATGCTCTTATTATCGCCAACACAATTATTATTTTAATTATTTTTAGTTTATTATGTTACAAGTAAATATTCTTTGATTCTAGTTACAATTAATTTGTTTATTTTAACTTTTGATATTTTGAACATTCAAACACCTATATAAAAAGGATATTGAAATTTATTATTGGAGTTACTTATTTAAAATTTGGGGTTTATTACTTTTATTTTCCTTCTTGATGGGAACACCCAACTCATGTAGGCCGCTCAAATGAACTTGCCTCCTATATAAGGAGTTTTTATGTGTTAATAAGTATATAAGAGTTATTGAAATTTGATTTATGCTATTTCAATTTGTGTTCAAGTTAAATTTAATTATTTATTTTAATTTTTGCATCTCATTTTATAACAAGTGTCAATGTCAAAATATGGCTTGTATGTGGATCCTCTAACAGACCAAAATGATATACTAAATTAAATTTCATCTAAACTAGTAGGCTTTGAAAAATTATCATCAATACCTCGAGGAGGAGTAGATCCACTTGTGATCTTCCCTTTAGCACTTAATAAAAAATTCTCTACAAATATTATGTTGGTAAATTGAAAGGAAATCAAAGCCAGATTTCTAATAGTTTTATCTGACAAGTCTCAAATATGAGACTTAGCTTACTTGGATCAAGTCACTTATCATCGCTCCAAGACTTAAAAAATATCACACATCTCAATATTATTCTAATATATACATTCAACATGAAGATTTCCTGTTATTGCACACCTTAGTATTATTCTCACTTAAATACTTTTAACTTAAAAATTCTTATAAAATCTAATAAATTAGAATTTTTAAAATCACACATTTAAGTCATAAAGAATAAATACACATAAAAAATATAGCTTACAATACACACACATAATTCTCACTACAAATATGTTTTGTAATCCTATATATAAAAATATGAAAATGAATATGATAACCTACATACTTAAAAGCACTCATATAAAACATTAAATAATTATAAACAAATGATAAATTATATAATAATTGAGAAATATTGTTAGTTTCTTAAATATTGGATCATTTAAATCTCATAATGTTATAGTTTGCATATGTGTTTCAAAAGTTACATATAAAATTAGATCATTTAAATCCCATAAGATATCTTGAAGCAATGGGTGATTTTATAATTTCTAAGGCATACATAGAAGAATCTCCCACATCCTTTTTAAACTCACAAATTTCTGCAAAAGTCCCAAAACATATGTAGCTTGCCCCAACGAACAAAAATTTTTCAATTTATTGTGTTTTTCTGATATATGTCAGCACCTTATATGCATCCATAAAATTTTTCTTTTTTTTCAGATATTCTTGAAGAAGTTCCATAAGAAACACACACATGGAATCCACATATAAACCATTTATATTTTGAATTTGAATATTGAGGTTCTGAGTATAGCCAGAACCACTGGTCCCTCAATATTAGTATGAAGCCACAAATAATTAATTTTTTCATAAGTTAGTCTGTTAGTGAAAAAATTCATCATGAATGTTCTCACTAACATTCAGCATCCATGGCCAACAATTTTTTAGTGATTGAGTTGTGCGCCAAAAACTCATTGATTTAAGAAACATATTAGCTCATTGATAATTTCAGTTCAAATTTTATATGGCAATGCCCCATTGAAGAAAGTAATGTAACATCTAAAAATGAAAGAAATAAGATGATTTAATGATAAATAAAAATCTTTGGAACACGTTGAAATGTAAATACAATGTTTGCCAAACTGCAATAGCATTTATTTATACTTAAATATCAATTTTTTTTATTTAAAATTTTGAAAAAATATGAATTTTTTTAAAATTTAAATTATTCAATTTTTTTGAAATTATTTTTTTAAAGATTCCTATAATCATAAAAGTAATTATTTTAAGTTTTATTAATATAAATATTTAGTTGTTTATTCGTTAATTCACACTTTTGTCAAAATTTTTTATCATACCAATAATTATATTTGGTTTTTATAAATACAAATGTTTACGTATGTTCATTTATTAATTCAAATATTTTAAAAAATATTTATAATTATAGAATTAATTATTTAATGTAGTTATTAATAAGTATATTTATATATCAGAATTAAATAATTTATATAATATTTTGTATAATTTTTTAAAATTTCTAAAATAAAAATATTTGTTTTAGTTTTTATTAATATAAATTTTTATTCGTATTTAAATATTTTTTAAATTTTTTATTTATAATATCCTATTTTTATAATTATATAAAAAAAGGTGTCTTTCAAAGATTCCTCATCCATTGACCATGACAACCCTTTAATATACAAAATTACATCAAATATTAAAACAAATAATATATAAAAAAATAATTCAGTATAGATTAATGACAAAAATTAAACTTGAGCTAAATAGTTAGAAAAGAATGCATAGCAAAATGGATATATTTTTTGATAATTATAATTTAAGGATTAATCGCTTGCTATTAATATATAATTATAAAAAAAATTTCCAGATAACTAATTAGCGAGTGATTTTTTTAAATTAATTAGCTTGGGGTCTATCTATCTATCTTTCAATGTCTATATATGTGTCTATCTATGTGTCTAACTATGTGACTTTCTATTTATCTATCAATTTATCTATCTTTATATCTATCTATTTATCTATATGTCAATCTAATTGTTTATCAATCTATATATCTATATGTCTATTTATTTGTTTATCGATCAGTATAACTTTTTATCTATCTTTCTATCTATCTAATTATGTAACAATCAATCTATCTATCTGTCAATCTATCAATCTATCTATCTATCCGTTAATCTATCTATCAATCTATTTATCTATCTGTCTAATGGTATATCAATCTTTTTATCTATAAGTCTATCAATATATCAATCAATGTGTCTATCAATCAATCAAGTAATCTGTCTATCATTCTGCCTATCTATCTATCTATCTATCTATTTATCTATCTATCCACCTATCTATCTGTTTATCTATCAGTCTTTCTATCAATAAACATTTTGATCTATCTGTCTAACTATCGAACTATCTGTAATTCTATCTATATGTCTATCTTTCAAACAATCAATCAATTAATCAATCAATCTATCTATCTATCTATCTTTATCATTATGTCTAATTATCTGTGAATCTATCTGTCTATCTATGTGTCTATATATCAATCTTTTTATTTGTCTATATATCTATCTGTTTTTCTTTCTTTATATCTATCTATCTATATCCCTCTCTATCTATCGATCTATCTACCTAATTTTATATTAATATGCCTATCTATCAATCTATCTACCAATCAATCAATCAATCAATTAATCTATCTATCTATCTATCTATCTATTTATCAATCTGTCTATATTTCTATCTATTTATCTGTCTATCTATCTATATATCTATCTGTCTGTATGTCTGACTATCTTTATTTGTCTATCATTCTATGAATCTTTCTCTAGATATTTCTATCTATAAGTCTTTCTATATATCTTTCTATCTATCTATCTATCTATTTGTCTATTTATATATCTATCTATTAGTCTATCTATCTGTATATCTATCTATGTATCTACTTGTCCACCTAATTGTCTATCTATCTATAAATTAATCTATCTATCTATATGTCTATCTATCTGTCTAACTAACTGTATGACTGTCTACTATTAATATGTTAGTCTTTCTACCTGTCTATTTGTCGATCTATCTATCTATTTGTATGTCTGTATGTCTATCTATCTATCTATCAATATGATTATGTATCTATCTATTTATCTTTCTAAATATCTAACTATTTATCTATCTATCTATGTTTATGTCTATCTGTCTATCTATATATTTGTCTATCTATCTATCTATCTATATATTTGTCTATCTATCTATCTATCTATCTATTTGTCTATTAATATCTTTATATATCATTCCATCTATATGAATATCTATCTATATGTCTGTCTGTCTATGAATCTATGTATCTATCTACATATCTGTCTACCTATCAATCTATTTATCAATCTGTCTATCTATCTATTTATCTGACTATATTTCTATCTATCTATCATTGTATATATTTTCCTATCTAACTGTCTATCTAAATATATTTCTATTTGTTTATCTATTTGATGTTCTATTTGTCTATTTATTTGTCTATCCATCGATCCATCTATCCTTATTTCTATCTATCTAATAATCTATTTATTTATCTACCTATCTATTTATCTATATATCTATCTATCTATTAGTCAGACAATCAATATATCTATCTTTATAGCAATCTATCTGTCTATCATTGTTTCTATCAATCTGTCTATGTTTCTATCTATCTTTTATATCGGTATATCTATTTAAATATCTATTTGAATATCTATTTGTTTATCTATCTATCTATCTATATACCTACGAAACTCTGTCTATATATTTGTCTATCTATTTATCAATCAATCTATCTAATAATATCTCTATCAATGAGCCTAATAATCTAAATATCTATTTATCTTTCTATATATCTATCTATCTATATATCTCTCTATCTATATATCTATCTATATTTATTTCAATCAATCTATCTATATATCTAAATATCTATCTATATGTTTGTATATCAATCTGTCTTACAATCAATCTATCAGTCATTCTATATGTCTATCTTTAAATTTCCTTATAAATCTTAATATCTACCTATTTGTCTATCTACCTATCTATCTGGGAATCTTTCTTTTTTTTATCTAACTATCTATCTACCTATATGTCTATCTATTTATCTATCAATCTATCTGTTTATCAATCAATCAATCAATCTTTATTTCTATCTGACTATCAAATTGTCTATCTATCTGTCTGTCTGACTTTGTGTCTATTTGTCTATTTATCTTACTATCTATCTATTTGTCTGACTGTCTAAAGGTCTATTTGTTTGTTTATCTATCTACCTGCTTGTCTTCCTACCTCATTACTTGAATGCTTGCCTATTTAAATATCTATATATCTATCTATCAATCTATCTATATATCATTTTTCTATCTATCTTTTTGTCTATCTATTTGTCTATTTAACTATCTGCCTCTCTATCAATCTATCTGTCTATCTATGTATCTTTCTATTTGTTTATCTTTTTCTCTATCTATTTATTTATCTTTCTGTCTATCTACTTGTTTATCTATATATCTATCTATCTATCTATTTGTATGTCTGTCTATATATATTTCAATCCATCGATCTATCTTTCTTTCTATCTATCTATCTAACTATCGATCTATATATCTAACTATATATTTATATATATGTCTATCTATATGTCTATCTACTTATCTATCTATCTGTCTATTTATCTATCTTTTTATCTATCTGTATATCTATATGTCTATCTATCAATATATCTATCTACCCATCTATGTATCTATTTAATAATATGTTCATATATCTATCTATCTGTATTTCTATATATATATATATATATTTATATATATCTGTCAATCAATCAATCAATCTATCTATTTATTAATCTATCGATCAATCAATCTATCAATCTATATATCAATCTATCTTTCAATTATTCTATCAATTTATCTATCTATCTATCTATATATCAATCTATATATAAATATATCTATTTAACTATTAATGTATTTGTATTTTTATTTGTTAATCTATTTACCTATCTATCTATCTATTTGTCAATCTATATGTCTTGCTATCTGTCTATCTATCCATCAATCTAACTACCTACCTATCTATCTATCTATTTATCTTTATATCCAATTTTTTATTTATCTATCTATATGTCTATCTATCTTTCTTTCTATTTGTCAATCGTTCTATTAATATATCAGTTTATCTATCTATATATCTATCAGTATATCTATCTGTCTATCTATATATTTTTTTATTTGTCTATCTATCTGTCTATCTATGTGCCTATCAATCTGTCTATTTGTCTATCTATCTATTTATCTATCTATCTTTCTATTTGTCTATCTATATATATGTGTATTTATTTCTTAATCCTTCTATCTATATTTCGGTCTATATATCTATCTATATTTCTATCTCTTTATTTCTCTATCCATTTGATTATTTATCTGTCTATTTATGTGTATATCTATTGGACTTTCAATTTGTCTATCTACCATCTATCTATGTATGTATGTATCTATCTATCTGTGTATCTATTTATCTATCTATCTTTATATTTTACTATCTATCTATTTTCTATCTGTCTATCTATTTATCTTTCTTTCTGTGTATCAATTATCTATCTATATATCTATTTATCTAGTTATCTATCTATCTACCTATCTTTATATATAACTATCTATCTATCTATTTTTCTATCTGTCTATCTATTTATCTTTCTTTCTGTGTATCAATTATATATCTATCTTACTATTATTGTGTATATCAATTAATCTATCAATATATCAATAAATCAATCAATCTATCTATCTATCTATTTATCTATGTATTTGTCAATCAATTTTTCTATCAATCAATCTATCAATTTATCTATATATCTATCTGTCTATGTATCTATCTATCTATTTTTTGGTATATTTATCTGTCTATCTATGTGTATGTCTATCTATCTGCCTTTCTTTATGTCAATCTATCTATCACTATTTCTAACTATCTATCGGTCTATTTATATATATATATATATATATCTCTCTTACTATCTATCTATTTGCCTATCTATCTATCAATATATCTATCTGTCTCTCTGTCTATCTAACTATCTATGTATCTATATGTCTTTCTACCTACCTATCTATCTATAAATCTATCTGTCTATTTATCTATCTATATCTATATAAATTTCAATCTATCTATTTATTTATCAAACTATTTGTCTATCTATCTTTCTGTCTGTCTATCTAATTTCATATATATATATATATATATATATATATATATATATATATCTATCTTTTTATTTATCTATTTATCTATCTATATTTTTGTATATATGTATATCAATTTGTTTATCTATCTATATATCTATTTATTTGTCTATCTATCTATCTTTCTATCTGTCTAACTATCTATAAATCTATCTATTTATCTGACTTTCTATAATTAGACTATCTATATATCTATGTATCTAACAAATAATCTCTTGATCTATCTATCTATCTATTTATCTGTCTACCTATCTATCTATCTATTTATCTATATATCAATCATTCAATCTATATTTCTATCAATATGTCTATCAATCTATCAATCAATCAATCAATCAGTCTATCATTATTTCTATAAGTTAGTCTATGTATCTTTTTTTCTATATGTCTATAAATCTATATATCAATCTGTCTATCTATTTCTCTATATATCTATCTAATAATTTTTCTATCTATTTGTCGAATAATCTAACTTTCTATCTATCTAACTATTTATATGTATATCTATCTATCTAACTAGTTGTTTATCTATCTTTCTATCAATCATTCTATTTATTTGTCTATAAATTTGTGTGTCAATTTGTCTATCAATCTGTCTATCAATCTGTCTATCAACCTGACAATCAATAAATCAATGAAACTATCAATCGATCAATCTATCTATCTGCAAATCTATTTGTCTATCAATCTTTCTATAAATCTATCTATCTATCTATCTATATGTTTATCTATCCGTCTATCTATCTCTCTTTCAATTTAAATATCTATCTATTGATCTATCATTCTATCTATCTCTCTATATGTATATCTATCTATCTATCTATCTACGTGTATATCTTTCTTTCTTTTTATCTAGTTATCTATCTATATTTCTATTTATCTATCTGTCTATCTGTCAATCTATTAGTCTATCTTTCCTTTAATATATATGTCTATCTATCTATCAATCTATCTATCATTTTATCTATCTTTCTCTCTCTCTCTCTCTCTATTTATATATATATATATATATATATATATATATATATCTGTCTATTTAAATTTGTATCTATCTATCATTATATATGGCTATCTATTTGTCTTTTATCTATCTATATATCTATATATCTATATATCTATTTATCTAATTATATATCAATCTATCTGTCTATCACTCTAGCTATCAGGCTATTTATCTGTTTGTCTATAAATCAAAAAATCTATCTTTAAATCAGTCTATAAATATGTCTACAATCTATCTTACAAATTGTCTGTTAATCTTTTTATCAATCTTTTTATCTCTCTGTATATCAATTTATTTATCAATCTCTATATCAATCTATCTATTTATATTCTTTTGTATTTTTCATTCTATCTACCTATATAATTTTCTATTTATCTATCCATCTATATATCTGAATAACTATTGATATATCTATCTAATTATCTATCTATCTTTTTTATCTATCTATATATCTATTTGTCTAATCTATTTATCTATCTGTCTATCTATATATATACTATCTATCTGTCTATCTATTTATCTATTTATCTATCTATATATCTTTCTATCTACAGATCTATCTATCTATTTATTTCTATATCTATCGAATTGCCTATCTATAAGTCTATCAATCAATCTATCTATATATCCATATATCTATCTATCTATTATATCAATTTATCTATCTATCTATGTTTCTCACTATCTGCCAATATATTTATCAGTCTATATGTCTATCTCTCTATCTATCTATCTATTTGTTTATCAATATATCTATATGTATATTAATATGTATATCTATCAATCTATATTTCTATCAATCTATTTGTCAATATATCTATCTATCTCTCTATATATCTATGTATCTATCTATCTATCAATTAAACTTTCTTCTATATATTTGTGTATCTATCTATATATTTATCGATTTGTCTATTTATCTGTCTATCTATTTTTCTATCTATCTGTCTATTTATATATCTATCTATCTATTTATCAATCTTTCTATCTATCTATTTATATATATGGCTATCTATTTGAGTATCTATCTATTTATCTATCCATTTATCTAACTGTATAATAATATGTAATTTTATTTACCTATAAATCAATCTATCTATCTATATGTCTATCTGTCTATTAATCAAACAATCTATCTATCTTACAATCAGTGTATGTCTATAAATCTATATTTCAATCTATCTATCAATCTTTCTTCAATCTTTCTATCTATCTTTTGATCTATTTGTTTATCAATCTATATATCAATCTATCTATTTATATCTCTATGTATTTTTATTTCTATGTGCCAATATATTTGTCTATCTATATATTTGTATATCTATCTATCTATTTATCTTTTTTATTTATCTATATTTCGATTTGTCTATATATCTATTTATCTATCCATCATTCATTATATTTATCTATCTGTCTATCTATATATCTCTCTATATATCTATCTATATATCTATCTATCTATCTATCTACATATCTATCTATTTATTTAGCTATCGATCCATTTCTCTATCTATCTATTAATCTATCAATCGAAATGTCTATCTATATGTCTATCTATCTATATATCTATATATCTATCTTTCAATCTATATATATATATTATATCTATTTATCAATTTATTTATCTATTTTTCTATCTATATGTCTATATATCTGTTTGTCTATATGTGTATTTCTATATCTATCTATTTATCTATCTATCTATTAGACTATATATTTGTTTGTCTATCTTTTTATCTATATGTATATTAATAAGTAAATCTATCTATCAATCTATCCATATTTCTATATATCTATATGCAAATCTATTTGTCTATATTTGTCTATCTATCTACTTATCTTTCTATCTGTCTATCTATTTTTCAATTTATCTATCTTTCTATCTATTTGTGTATCTATCAATCTATCTATCTATCTATCTCGCTATTTGTCTCTCTATATGTCTATCTATCTATCTATCTTTATTTCTATCAATGTGCCTATCTATAAGTCTATCAAATTGTTTATCAATCTATCTATCAATCTATCTATCCATATGTCTATCTATCAATCTATCTATAATTCTTTCTATTAATCAATCAAACTATCTCTCTATATATCTATTTATCTATCTATATTTCTTTCTATAAATCTGTTTTCCAATCTAATTGTCTATCTGTATATCTATCAGTCAATATTCATGTCAGTCTATCTTTGTGTCAATTTTTTATCTTATAATCTATCATTCTATCTATCTATTTGATTATATATCTTTGTATCTATCTATCTATCTATCTTTATGTCTATCTCTCTATGTATCTATATAATTGTCTATCAATTAATTTATCTATCTGTCTATCTATCTATCTATCGATCCTTATGCCTATCTTTCTATGTAACTATATATTTGTCTATTAATCAATTTATCTATCTGTCCATCTATCTATCTATCTGTCTATGTGACTATCTATCTATCTATATGTCTATCTTTCTATCTATATGTTGGTCTATCTAGGTATCTTTCTATCTATATGTCCATCTATCTATCTATATATATCTCTATCTATCTATCTATCAATCTATTAATCAATCAATCTATCTATCTATATCTCTACCTATTTATCTATATATATTTCTATCTATATATCTATCTAACTATCTATATATCTTTCTTTCTTTCAATCAATCAATCAATCTATCTATCTATCTGTATATCATTATATCTTTTAATCAATCTATCAATATTTCTCAAATTCTATCTATCTATCTATCTATATGTCTATCTTTCTGACTTTCTATCTATATATCTATTTGTCTATCTATCTATTTATCTATCTGCCTATGTATCTATGTATTTGTCTATCTATCTGTCTAACTATCTGTCAATCTAACTATCCATCTATTTATCTATCTATCTATTTATTTATCTATCTATCTTTATATCAATTTGTTTATCTATATATCTGTCTATTTGTCTATTAGTCTATAGATCAATCTATTTTTCAATCTAACTATCCATTTGTCTATCTATCAGTCAATCAGTCAATCAATCTAACTATCTATATATCTTTCTTTCTGTTTGTCTATCTATCTATCTATCTATTTGTCTATCAGTGTACGTATCTGTTAGTGCTTCTTTCTGTCTATCTATCTGTCTATTTGTCTATTGATCTATTTGTCTATCTGTTTGTCTATTTGTCTATCTATTTATCTATGTATCTATCTATCTATATATCTATCTATCTATGTATCTTTCTATATATTAATCAATATTTTATTTATATATCTATCTATCTATCTATCTGTATATGTATCTATCTATCTAGATGTCGATGTTTCTATTTGTTAATAAATTAATCAATATGTTGTCTATATTTCTATCAATATATTTATCTATATATCAATCTATTTTTATTTCTATCTATCTATCTTTCTTTAAATTTGTCTATTAATATGTATATCATTCAGTATTTCAATCTATCTATCAATATTTCTATCAATCTTTTAATATATCTATCTATCTATCTATTTTTGTATCAATTTATATATGTATATATATATATATATATGTATATATATGTATTTGTCTTTTTATCTATCTATTTATCTATCTATTTATTTATCTATTTGTCTATATATCTATCTATCTATATAATAATGTTTCTATCTATCTATCTATCTGTTTATCTATCTGTCTATCTTTCTATCTAATTATTTGTCTATTTATTTGTCTATCTATTTGTCTATATATTTGTCCATCCATCTATCTATTTATCTATCTTTCTGTCTAACTATTTATCTATTAATCTATCAAACAATCTTTCTAACAATCTACCTATCAATTTGTCTAGCGATCTTTCTATAAATTTTGCTATCTATCTCTTTATCTATATGTCTATCAATATATCTATCTCTCTATTATCATTATATATATATCTATCTATGTCTCTGTATAACTATCTATCTATCTATCTCTCTATATATTTATCTACTTGTCTCTCCATCTCTCTATCTATCTAACTATCTACCTATCTATATTTCTATCAATCAATCAATCAATCTGTCTATTTATTTGTCTATCTATCTATATATCTATTCATTTATCTATCTACCTGTCTATCTATCTACCTATCTATCTATTAGTATATCTACTTGGTATCAATCTATCTATCTATCTACCATTCTATCTATCTTTGCATCTATCTATCTATATATATGTCTATCTATTTATCTATCTATTTGTGTATCTAACCAATTTTCTAGCTGTCATATAATCTTTCGATCAATCTCTCTATAAATTTATTTATCTCTCTGTCTGTTTTTCAATCAAAAGTTCCATATGTCTATCAATCTGAGTATCAATATGTCTATCAATCAATCTATTTATCTATCTATCAATCTTTCTATCAATATGTCAATTAATCTTTTTATTAATCTATCTATTTATCTATCTATCTATCTGTATATCTATTTATCTATCTATCTACTATCTATGTATCTATTTATTTGTTTGTGTATCTAACTATATATTTATTTGACTCTCTATCTGTCTATCTATCTGATTATTTATCTTTCTATATGTTTATCTATCTATCTATCTATCTACCTTTCTATCTATCTATCTATCTATTTATCTATCTATCTATTAATTTTTTATCTACATTTATATTTATATATCGAGATATCTATCTATATATCTATTTGTCAATCTATCTGTCGATTTTATCTTTCTATCTATCTGTCTATTTTATCTTCCTATCTATATGTCTATCTATTTTTATATCTATGTGTCTATATATCTCTCTATCTACATGTCTATCTATCTGTCTAGCTATCTATCTATCTAGAAATTTTTCTATCTATATGTTTGTCTATATATCTATATGTATAAAATCTATATACCTATCTATCTATTTATCTTTCTATCAATCAATCACAATATATCTATATATTTATTTGTCTATCTATCTGTCTATCTATATGTCTATCTACTCATCTATCTATCTAACTATCTATCTATATATTTATCTTCTATCTAAGTTTCTATCTATGTATTTGTGTATCTATATGTCTATCTATCTATCTATCTATCTATCTATATTTCTAGCAATTTATCTATTTATAAGTCTATCAAATTGAATATCAATCTATCTATCTATCTGCCTATCAATCTTTGTATCAATTTTTTCTATATCTATCTAGTTATTTGTATATCAATGAATCTATCTATCTATTTATCTCTCAATGTATTTGTCATTCTATCTGCCTATATATTTGTCTATTTATCTATCTATATATCTATCTTTCTGTATATCTATCTTTCTGTCTATCTATCTATCTATATATCTCATTATCCATCTGTCCGTATATCTATCTATTTATTTATATATCAATTTAACTATCTATATGTCTGTCAATCTGACTATCTATCTTTCAATCTATTTATATGTCTATCTATCTATCTACCTATCTTTTTATTTTTCTATCTATCTATTAATTTGTCTATATAATTGTGTATCTATATATCAATCGATCTATCTATTTATATATCTATTTATCAATCTATCTGTCTATTATATATTTCTATATATTTGTATATTTATTAGTCTATCTATCTATTTATCTATTTTAATTTCTATCTGTATATATATATATATATATCTCTATATCTATATGTCAATCTATCTATCTATCAATTTGTCTATTTAACAATCTATATGTATAAAAATCTTTTGAAATATCTTTCTATCTTTATTTCCATCTATATATTTGATTATCTATCTATCTATCTATATGTATATCTACGTATCTATCTATCTATCTATCTATCTATCTTCTATCTAACTTTCAACCTATTGATTTGTGTATCTATCTGTCTATCTACATACATATCTATATATCTTTCTACCAATCTAGCTATCTATAAGTCTATCAAATTAACATTCAATCTAGCTATCATTATGTCTATCAAACTAGCCATAAATCTATCTATTTATTTGTCTATCAATCTATCTCTCATTCTTTCTATCAATCAAACTATCTATCTATCTATATATCTATCTATCTTTCTATATATCTATCTATCTATCAGTCTATCTATTTGTCTATCTATCTGTCTATCTATATGTTATCTATCAATTTATATTTGTATTTATCAATCTATCTATTTGTCTATTTATCTATCAATCTATAAATATATCTATCTATCTATCTATCTACCTATCTATCTAACTATATATCTATATATCGATCTATTTGTATATATATCTTTCTATCTATCAATCTATCTTTCCATCTTTTTATCAATCAAAATATCTATCTATCAATTTGTCTCTTAACATGTATATCAATCTGTTTTTAAATCTATCTTTCAATATTTTTATCAATCTTTCAATCTATCTGTCTATATATATGTCTAACTATCTGTCTTTCTATCAGTATATCTATCTGTATGTATATATATATATATCTCTCTCTATCTGTCTATATATATATATATATATCTCTCTCTCTATCTATTTATCTAACTATCTTTATATCTATATGTCTATCTATATATATCTTTCAATTTGTCTATAAATCTATCTATCAATTTATCTATCCATCTGCCTACCTATCTATTTTTCTTTATTTCTTTCATTCAATCAATCAATCTATCTTTCTATCTATATTTCTTTCTTTCTTTGTGTTTGTCTATCTATCTGTCTATTTATTTGTTTGTCTGTATATCTATCTATCACATTTTCTATCTATCTATATGTATGTCTATGAGTCAATCTATCTATCTATATATCTATTAGTCTTTCTATCTATCTATTTATATGTCTATCTATTTATGTATATACATATGTATCAATCATTCTATGAATCATTCTATCTATCTATCTATCTATTTATAAATCTATATGTCTATCTCTATGTATCTATATTTTTGTATCTATCTATCTTTTTAGAAATAAACCTGTCTATCAAAATACATATACATATATATGTATGTTTTTTCCTTTTATCTGTGTATAAATTTATTTAACTTTCTATCAATATATATATCTATATATTTATCTACTGATCTAAGTATCTGTCTATCTAATTGTGTATCTCTCTAACTATCTATCTATTTTTCAATCAATCTATATATCTGTATATTTATATGTCTATCTATCAATATATTCATCTATCTTTTTATCTATCTATATGAATATCTATGTGTCAATCTATCTATATATCAATATATCTATATATTTGTCTACCTATATGCCTATTTATCAATCTATCTAAATGTTTATCTATTTATCTATCTATCTATATATCTATCAATCTATCTATCTTTATATCTATTTATCTATCTATCTCTTTATGTATTTTTCTATTTGTATATATATCTCTTTAACTATCTATCTATCTATTAATCTGTCTATCTATGTATTAGTGTATCTATCTAATTGTTTCTCCATCTTTTTATATGTCTATAAATCTATCTATATATTTGTCTTTAAATCTGTCTATAAATCTATCTATCTATATTTCTATGTATTTATATTTCTATCTGTCTATCTAAATATCTAAATATCTATCTATATATGTATCTATCTATCTGTCTGTCTGTCTGTCTGTTTGTTTATCTATCTATTTGTCTATATATATGTCTATCTTTTCATCATATATATATATATATATATATATATATATATATGTGTGTGTGTGTGTGTCTATCTATCTGTCTATCAATCTATTTATATATATGTCTATTAATCTGTCTATCATTCTATTTATCAACATGTCTATTAATCTTCTATCACTCTATCTATCAATCTAATTATCCATATGTCTATCTATCGATCTATATATTTAACATTTTATATTTCTTTCTATCAATCAATCAATTTGTCTATTTAATAGTTTATCTATATATCTATTTGTCAGTCTTTCTATTTGTCTATCTGTCTATTTTTTTATCAATTTATCTATCAATCAATTTAAATGTCTGTTTGTTTATCTATGTGTCTATACATCTATGTATCTATCTATCTACATATTCTGTCTATCAATTTGTTTATATATCTATCTATCTATAAGTCTATATATCTATCTATCTGTCAGTCTATTATCCTGATTATATATCTATCTATCTTTATATATATCTTTCTATCTGTCTATCTATCAGTCAATCTATCTATCTCTCTAACTAACTATCTATCTATCTTTTAATCTTTCTATCTATCAATCTTTCTATTTATATATGTATTTATTTATATTTTTATCTATCTATCAATTTATCTATCAATCTATCTTTATGTCTATCTATATGTCTTTCTATATTTCTTTCTACCTATCTCTCTATCTATCTATCTGTCTGTCTGTCTATCTAACTATGTATCTTCTATCTATCATTCTTTTTATCTATATTTGTATGTATCTATCTATCTTTATGTCTATCTTTATGTATATATATATATATATATTTCTATATATCACACTATGTATATTTATCTAACTATGTTTATTTATATATATCTTTCTATATATATATATATATATATATATATATATATTTATATTTATATTTATATTTATCATTCTTTCTATTTGTATGTATCTTTCAATCTATCAATCAATCTAAATATATGTCTATTTATTTGTCTATTTATCTATCTAACTATCTGTCTATATATAAGTCTATCTATCTTTCTATTTATCTATCTATCTATCTAAATAACTATCCTTACATCTATCAATATATCTAACTATCTATCAATCTATCTATATATCTATCTATCTATCTTAGAGGTGTCAAATGTGGCAGGCCGGAGGCACGGCACGGTTCGGCCGTGCTTGGGCCGGCCCGGCACGTTCTTAAACCGTGCCCGGGCCCGTGCCGTGCCCGGGTTAAGAACAGCCCGTGCCGTGCCGGGCCAACCCGTGCCGGTTCACGCAAGCACGGGTGGCACTGGCGGCGTGTCACGTGTGGTGTGGCGTGAGTCGTGACCCGTCTGGCCGTCCCCTGGCCCCCCCGGTAAAAAGACCGCGGGTCGGGTCTGATTGGACCCAACCAGCGGTCCCGACTGCCGATACCCGACGGCCGACGGCCATAGATCCGATCCGAGCAATTCCAACGGCAAAAAAAAAAATTTCAAACTTCACTGATTTTCAGCCGTTGGATTCACCTCCAACGGCTAGGGGGCAGATTCCAACGGTCCTCGTGATTCTGCCCCTTAAAAATCTTTAAAAAATTCAAAAAAATAATAAAAAAATATCTTTTTTTATAAAAAAAAAAGATAAAACCTCTCAATACTTTCTCTCTCTTACATAAACCGTGAATCTCTCTCTCGGGCCTCGTGATTTTGATTTCGGCTTGGATTTTCGGGAAACTCAACTTGAGTTTTGAACATAAGAGTTTCCTGCGGTGCACCTTGCATGTGACTGACCTCATTGCTTTTACCGGGTAATTTATTTTATGTTTTTTTGTACTTTCTCTCTCTAAAGCTTCTCTCTCTAGAAAAACTTACGAAAAAAAAAAAACATAAAAAATGACAAATACACCTGACACGTATTTAAATTTGGAAAATGAAAATGTTAGTGTTACACAGACGTCTGTGGCTCCTGAAACTTTGGTTTATCCTGTCGTCTCAACCCAAAGTTCTAAAAAACAAAAAACTAGGAGGACTTCTATAGTTTGGACACATTTTAAAATCATAACACAAGTAAATGTTAAGGGTGAGGAACTTGAAATGACACAGTGCAAATATTGTATGAGACTTTTAACATGCAAGAGTACATGTGGGACTGGGCACCTCAAGAGGCATGCTGAAATATGCACCAAAAAACATGGACCCTTAGATCCTAGGCAAACCCAACATAGCACTACATTTTTTGAGACTGGATCGAGTTCAGTCTCAAAGTTTACTCCCTTCGTATACTCCAGCGAGTTGGGTAAGGACGGCATGGCCAGGCTCATCACATTGATGGGTCTTCCGATCAGATTTTCGGAAGATCCGAGGGTAGTGCGCATCATGCAGACTTATTTTCAGCCATCCTATCATAGGATTCCTAGGTCCACATCTAGGAGTGACATACTAAATATATATAAGTTAGAAAAACAAAAAATAATTAAGGAATTTTTGGCATTTAGTGGAGTGATGTCCGTGACTTCCGATATATGGACATGTCACGATTATTCTTATGCATGTCTCACGACTCATTATGTAGATTCTAACTGCACAATCAATAAAAAAAATATTAGGATTCACTGAGATTCTTCATCCTCATGATGGCCCGGCCATTTTTGAGTGTATGATGAAAATATTTAGGGAATATAAAATTCAAAATAAAATTTTTAGTGTCACTTTCGATAATGCTGCGAATAATGGAGTATCGATCAATATGTTTGTTAGGAATATTAGAGACGCACCATTAGGAGAGATCTTTCATGTCAGATGCATGTGTCATGTGATTAACCTGATAGTTCAAGCGGGTATGAAGGTGTGTTCCCCCGCGTTGGAAAATATACGCAATGCACTCAAGTATATTCGTACTCCTCGCTGACTACAAGAGTTTGGTAATCTCTGTTTGTTTGCGAATCTTAAGAAGGAGAAATTCCAATCAGATGTGAGACATCGTTGGAATTACACGTACCTGATGTTGGAATCATGTGTTGGATATGAACACGTGATATCCGACTACGTCAATAGTAACAGTGGCGAACTTATTATTGACGACACTGACTGGGCTTCAGGAATTTCATTTATGAAATTCCTGAAGATATTTTATGACACGACGAACATGTGTTCGTCAGTTTATACGCCCACTACTTGCATTGCACTCCGTTGCATATGCAACATTAGTAGTATGTTTAGGAAGTATCGAGCGGACCCGACGCTTAGCCATATGGTTGCAGAGATGGAGACCACGTACCTGAAGTACTGGTCCACCATTCCATCTCTTTATTGCCTCGCAGCATGCATGGACCCTAGGGCTAAGGTGGAAGGGGTTGAAAACACCCTGACTTTCATTTCCTCGTGCATGAACCTGGAAGAGCCACCTGAAGGGTTCATTTACGAGAAGTTGACAGACCTGTTCACATACTACGATACTAGGTATGGTGGTGGTGGTGGTGAGACTGTGATTACGGACACTGATACCTTGTTCGGAGATGACGATTATTCCATTAACCTAGCGAGGGGGAAACGTAGGGGTGGACCATCACATATGAGCGAGCTGTCTCGGTACTTAGATACCGATTACTGCTCAATCCTATCACATTCTGATAATAAGAATCTTGATTTATTACAGTGGTGGAAATCATATGAGTCCACCTATCCCGTGCTATCTAGGATGGCACGGGATCTACTGACTCCTCCGGTGTCGAGCGTAGCATCGGAGTCTGCTTTTTCTGTTGCAGTGAACGTGATTTCGGATAGGAGATCAAGATTACGTCCAGATATGGTTGAGGCATTGGCATGTTTGAAGGATTGGGAGTAATCGAGATTCAGCATCAGTGATCGTGCTGAAGCTGGGACTGTGACAGACACTGCAGTCGCATCCACATCGACTACGATGGCGGAGGAGCTGATTGCCAATGATGATGATCCATATGATACTGATCTTGATGTTGCGGCTGATGATTCTCATGATATGCCGCTTGACGATTGATGCTCATCTGCTCTTTTTTTTTCGATGTTTTTTTATTTATTTTATTTATTAACCTTGTTTGTACTTTGTACCATATGTTGTGTTGAAACTTATACTTGTTTTGTTCGAACCATTGGTTTCAAAAGGATGATTGGTAATTTTTCATTTGTGTAGTTTAAATTTTTTTTAATTTTAATTTTTACTAACTTAATGTATTTATTTATTATTTTACGATTTAAATTTTATTTTAAAAATTAATAACTTTAAATTTTAATATATAATTAATAAATTATAAATATAAAAAAAGCTAAACTTTATTGAATTTGATAAAAAAAAATTTCTAATATTTGTTTGTTTTATTTAATTTTAATTTTTATAATTTTTACAAAAAATTATATTTTTTAATTATTACTCTATACGGTTACTTTATCAAAATATTTACAATAAAAAAAATCTAATCTACAATGAGCCCATGACTCATGAGCCATCTGCCTGTCCGTCAGCGGTCAGCCCGTGCGGCCTCCCGGACCCCGGTGACCCGGTCCCGCGTTGCGGCTCCCGCCTGCCCGGTCGTGCCGCCTGGCCTGTATGGCCAAGGCATGTCAGAGCGGGCCCGGCACGGCACGGCACGGCCTTGCCGTGCCTACGGGCCGTGCCGTGCCCGCCTATATACAAACCGTGCCGTGCCGGGCACGGCACGGTAGCACGATCGTGCTCGTAAAAAACAGGCCGTGCCTTGCCGGGCCGGCCCATTTGACACCTCTAATCTATCTATATATTATCTATTTTTCTATCTTTATATCTATCTATCTATCTGACTATTAATCTATCAATCTATCTGTCTATCTATCTATCTATTAATCTATTTATCTATCTTTTTGTATATCTATCTATGTATTTATATTTCTATATATATATATATATGTCTGTCTCACTATTTGTCTTTCTATGTGTCGATCTATCTATTTATCTATCTATCTGTCTGTCTTTCTATCTATTTATACATCTGTCTATCTATTTATCTGTCTATCAATCAATCTATCCATCAATCTATCTAATAATATGATGATATATATATATATATATCCATATATCAACTTGTCTATCTTTATATCAAACATCTTTCAATATGTCTTTCTATCTATCTATCTATCATTCATTCTATCTATATGTCTATTTTTCTATCTATCTATCAATCAATTTTTCTATCAATTAATCTATCAATCTGCCTATTTATCTCTCTATCTAACTGGTATTCGATCTGTCTTTTTATTTATTAATCTATATGATATTCTATCCATCTATCTATCAATCTATATTTATCTACCTATCAATTTGTAAATCTATCAATTTAATATTCTTTTTATCAACCTATCTAATAATCTGACTATCTATCTAGCAATTTATATATATATATATATCTATCTATCTATCTTTATATTTATCAATCAATCAATCTATCTGTCTGTCTATCTTTCTAACTATTTGTCTATCAATTTGTAAATCAATTTGTCTATCAATTTGTCTCTCAATTTATCTATCTACCTATCTAAAAATATTTAAGAATCTATCTATTTATTTATCTATCTATCTATTTATTTGTGTATCTATCTATTTATCTATCTATCTTTCTTTCTATTTATCAATCTATCTATCTATATATCTTACTATCTATCTATCTATGTATATTTTTATCTGTCTAACTATCTATCTATCTATCGGTTAATATATCTATCTAATTTTTAGTTATCTGTCCAATCTATCTCTTTATCTATCTATAGGTCTATCAATCTATTTGTCTATCTATATGTCTATCAATCAATCTATCTATCTGTGCATCTATCATTTATCTTTCTATTTATTTTTCTTTTAATAATCAAATAATCTATCAGGGTATATAATTGTCTATCTATATGACTATCGATCTATCTATCTATCTATCTACCTTTCTATTTGTTTGTCTAGCAATCAATCTACTTGTCTATCAATCTATCTATTTATCTATCTATCTTTATTTCTATCAATCTACATGTTTATCTAATTATCTATCTATCTATATATTAATCTATCTCTCTATCTATCTGTCTTTATTTATGTCTATCTATCTATTTATCTTTTATTCAATATGTCTATCTATCTATCTTTCAATATTTCTCTGAATCTGTATATGAATCTAATATCAATCAATCTATACAACTGTCTGTCCATCTATCTATCTATTTGTCTATCTATCTATATATCTATATGTCTATATTTATGTCTATCTATCTAACTATATTTATTTCTATCTATCTGTCTATCTATTTATTTATCTATCTGTCTATCTAAATATCTAAATATATGTCTTTCTTTCTATCTATCTATATGTCTTTCTATATGTCTATCTATCAGTCTATCTATCAATTAGACAATCTATATGTATATCTATCTGTCTATCTATATTTCTATCAATATATCTATTTATCTATCCATCTATTCGTCTATCTCTTTATATATTTATTTCTTTCTCTCTATCTATCTATCTATCTTTTTATTAATTTGTCTATTTATCTTTCTATCATTCTATTGATCAATCTATATATTGATCTATCTCTCAATCTCTGTATCCATATTTCAATCTTTCTTTCTATCAATCAATCTATTATTCTATCTATCTATTTATCTATCTATCAATCTATCTTTCTATCTATGTATATGTATGTTTATCTATCTATCATCTATCTAACTATGCGAAGCTAGATTCTCATAGAGAGGTGCTTCGAATTAGCGAAGTGCTGTAGTAGCACCTAATCCCTATGTGCACTAATGCTGAGCCAAGGATGCTCCACCTTATCTTTATCTATCTGTCTGTCTATTTGTCAGTCTTTCTATCAGTCTATTTGTCTATCTCTTACTCTATCTATCAATCACTCTATATATGTGTCTATCTCTCAATCTATCTTTCAATCCATCTATTTATCGATATATCTATCTATATGTCTATCTATCATTCTACCTATATATTTTTCTATCTATCTATATATGTTTCTATTTATCTCTCGATCAATCTATCTATTTATCTATATATCTTTCTATGTATTTTTCTATTTATATGTCTATCTATCTATATATCTATCTGTCTAACTATCTATCTATATATTTGTATATCTATCTTTTTATCTATCCGTCTGTCTATTTATCAATTTGTCTATTTATTTGTCTATGTATACGTCAATCTATTAATGTATTTTCTTTCTATCTATCTGTCAATCTAATTGTCTACCTATATTCTATCTATCAGTCTACCTAACTAACTAACTAACTAACTATCTATCTGTCTATCTATCTTTTTATATATCTATACATATTTCTATCTATCTATCTATGTATCAATCTATTTATGAATTTGTCTATCTATCTATCTATTTAACTTTTTATCTATCTATCAATCTATCTGTCTATATTTCTATCTATCTATATGTCTATCTATCTTTCTATCTATTTTGCTAAAAATCTATCGATATATAAGTCCATCTATTTATCTATCGATTTTCAGACTATATACCTATGTATCTATTGGTTATCTATATGTCTATCTGCCTATCTCTTTTTCTATCTATTTATCTATCTATTTGTATGTCTATCTAACTGTCTATCTATATATCTATATATCTTTCTGTATATCTATGTGTCTATCTATCTATATATTACTACAAAAAATCCCAAACATATAGGGACAATTCCTTAGCCACTCAGGGTTTTCTTTTGCTAAATGGCATATAGCAATGGATTAACAATGGAAGCGTTCCAAATCTAAAGTGCTCATCGCTATAAATTAGCAAGGGAAAGTTTTCCTATCTAAAAAATTTTAGCGACGAAAATATCCCTAGCTAAAATAATAAATTTCCTACCTAAATTAGCAAGCTAAATGGGAGTTTCCATCGCTAAATGGATATAGAAATGTAAGCTTTCCCAATCTAGTATGCTCATCGCTAAAAATTAGCGAGGGAAATAGTCCAAAGCAAAAAAATTTTAGCAACGAAAAAATCCCTAGCTAAAATATTAATTGCCCTATTTAAATTAGTAAGGGAAAAATCACTAGCTAAATTAGCAAGAAAAAATTCCATAGCTATTTTCATTTCAAAACTTTTTACAAAAAGTTATTTTTTAAAAAAATTTAATTAAATAATTTAATATTTGTATATTAAATTGAATAAAAATAGAAACTATAAACAATAATTTATAATTAACAAAAAAAAAATTATATAATTAATTATTCTGTTTCAATATTTTACATAATCAAACAAAAACATAACAAAATTTTATTGCATCTTATTCATCAATGTATCTACCGACAATGCATAAAGTATAATCTATTCGTGCATTGATATTATTTTCTATCACTCTGCTCCTCCGATCACCATCTTTCTGCTGCAACAAATCTATCCAAGTCGTGATGTATCTTGTCTCCTTAAAAATCCCTTCACTTATACTAGCTTCATATGGGGAACAATGCGGTACCATGACTATATGAAATTTAAAGAGTGAATCAAATCAAAATAAATAAATAAAAAAAGTTATGTTTTCATAAATATATAATACTACAATATATTTGTACATATATACTATAGTGTATATGTACATATATACTAGCATTTTCACTCGTTACAAGTATTCCTGAAATATATCTAAATATATACTACACTATTATATGTACATATATACTCAGCGTATATGTACATATATACTACAATTTTATATGTACATATATACTCAGTATATATGTATATATATATTCTGAGTACATATGTACTCAGTATATATTTACATATAATACTACAAAATTATATGTTCTTATATACTGAGTATAAATGTACATATTACTATAGTATTATATTTACATATAAACTGAGTATATATGTACATATACTACATTATTATATGTACATATATACTAAGTACATATATACTAAGTCTATATGTGCAATAATACTACAAAATTATATGTGCTTATATATTGAGTATATATGTACATATACTGCAGTATTTTGTAGATATACTAAATATATAAGTACATATATGCTATAGTATTATATGTACGTATATACTCAGTATATACGTACATATATACTTCAGTATACACACACATATATTTTGTAGTATATACGTGCATATATACACAGTAGATCTACACACACACACACACACATTTATATACTATAGTATAGATATATATAGTAGTATATACTGCAAGAAAATTTGAAAAAAAACAATGAAAAATTTACAAAAAATTGCAATGCATAGGAGGACGTACATCTGCACAAAATAAGAGTGTCAAGAACAAACCTGCATTTGCATGGGACCAGAATTTTTTTGTTCATCTCACAGCTTCAAAAGCTAAGGTGTTGTTCCTCTCACCAAGTGGACAAGCCAAACCATTTACATACCTATTATAAACTAAAACTCTACCCAAAATATTTGGGTACACAAACATATATACAGATATAAAAATAGTAATTGTAGACATGAACAAATAAATATCTGAGTTGATAGTCATACAAATTCAACAAATATCTAAAAGATGTCCAACACTGATGTTTAGAGAGAAAGAGAGTGCAAAAAACAAAATGTTTAGGAATAATGAACATATTAGAACTTGACCTCCTTTTGATCCAGCTGAAATCAGTAAAGATGGGACCCATGCATAGGATGGACCATGGCAATGTTTGAAGGCTTTGAATCAGAATTTTTTAGTGCATCTTACATTAAATGTCTTGCAAAGATTCATTATTAGGTTAATCAGAAAAGAAAAGAACAAAACTAGAATAAAGATAAATGATACCTCAAATGATGAACCACTTGTAAGCCCCCCAAGGTTTTCTTAGTCTATAGTGCATTATTCAAGAAAGATATATATATTACAAGTATATCATTAGCTACTCAAGTAACTATGAGTATTTCATAATCTCAGATATTGATTCTCTAATCTTATGAAATACATTGCTTGTGGATGCATAGATATGGTAATGCTCCAGTAAAGCGATTAAAGGCAAAGCAGTAATCTACTTTACATTACCACTATTAGTTTCTCTTTTTCATATGTTTGCTTTTGTCCAATTCATCTTCCTCTATTTGTGTGTGTGTGTGTGTGTGTGTGTGTGTGGAAATGTTCTAGATTTTTATATATGTTAGCCTATCTTGGGAGTAAACATGTTTTTATGAATTTAGACAAGTGGCAGGGGTTCATTGGTGGAAATTTCAAGTTTGATGATAAAAAGTTTTATTATTCCTTTGTTCCTTTTGTAAACATATCTATGATTATAGTGAAACATCTACGCAATCCTATATTGTATGTAATATGTATCATAGATGTTGCATTTATTATCATGTGATAAGGTGAGGGCAACAAGCTTTAAATATTAGTTACACAAATATAAATTCATATCAAAATATTTTAAAATATTTTTTCTCATCATTTAAATCAAAATGATAACTTGTTTTATTGTTATTAATATAATGTATTGTAGCAATCACAAATATTATTGGCTCATAAAATATTTCATTTTGGGCCTTTGTATTCCCCACCATATGTGCTTTGGTATATTAATTATAAAATATTTACAAAAAAAAATAACTCATTTTCATGTTTAGTAAAAAATGTTTAAAAATAAAATATATCTATTTTAGTATACTATAAATGTTCCTTAGATTTATTTTCACTATTTACATATAAAGTGAAAATTTATATATATAGCATATATGTATGTATGTATTTAACATATTTGTGTGTGTGTGTGTGTGTGTATAATTATAGTATATATACATACATATATATATATACATATACATATATATATATATATATATATATATATATATATATGTATGTATGTATATATATATATTGTAAATATGTATGTGTATACATGTGTATGTATGTGTATAAATGTGTATGTATGTATGTATGTGTATACATGTGTATGTATGTATGTATGTATATATTTATGTATGTATGTATATATGTATGTATGTAAGTATATTTATGCATGTATGTATATATATATATATGTGTATGTATGTGCATATATATGTGTGTGTTTGTATGCATATGTTTGAATATTTTTCAAAAACTTTATAGTTTTCAACTTGAAACATGCGCACACACACACACACGAGTAAACTGTCCTCAAAACCTTAGTGGTTTTTATATACTTTAACACCATTTGTGTTTTTTTTGACTATATGTACTAATGAAGAAAATATATTTCCAATATAAACTATCATGAACTTGAATTTTTAATTTTGTTTATAGACAGAAAATTATAAGAGAGATAATTTTCATTTCCAAATTTTAATTTTCAAAAATATGAGAAATTGTGTTTTTTATGAATATTTTATAATTAGTTTATGAAAACATCTAGTATATGTAGTTATAAATAGTTCTATATAGTTAAACATATATATATATATATATATATATATATATATATATATATATATATATATATATATATATATATATATATATATATATATTCATACAAGTAGGTATATGTAGTTATACATAAATGTATATAAACTTATAAACAAATATATAGATTTACATATATGTATACATAGTTATAAATATAGTTATATTTAATTATATATAGTTTTATATAGTTATAAAAATATTTATATATTGTTATACACATATAGTTAAACATAATATTCTATGTTGTTATACATGTAATTATAAAACTAGTTACATGTTATACATATAGTTACATATTTAGTTAAACTTATATTTATACATGTAGGTATATAAATTTTTTCATTTAATTTTATATATTTATACATATAGTTATGTATAGGTATAGATATAGTAAAATACATTTTTATATATTAATATATAGAAATGTATATTAAATATATGTTGTAAATAATATATAAAAATTATTGATATTTAAATATATTTACAAATATATAGATTTATATATATGTATACATAGTTACAAATATAGTTATATTTAATTATATAAAGTTTTATATAGTTATAAAAATATTTATATATAGTTATACACATAGTTAAACATGATGTTGTATGTTGTTATACATGTAATTATTAATATAGTTACGTGTGGTTATACATTTAGTTACACATTTAGTTACACATTTAGTTAAACTTATATTTATCCATGTAGTTATATATTTTTTTCATTTAATTTTATATATTTATACATATAGTTATGTATAGGTATAGATATAGTAAAATACATTTTTATATATTAATATATAAAAATGTATATTAAATATATGTTGTAAATAATTTATAAAAATTATTGATATTTAAATATAATTAAATATCAAAACATTTGAAGCAATTCAATTTTATGCTACGTGTTTCAAGATATGCATCTCATAAATCAAATTGTTAAAAAAATGATATGGCATAATTTGATAATTAAAAAAATTAAGATTGAGAAAAATTAAAATTTTAATAGTCTGCCACATAATTTTGATATATTCTACATGGAATATAATTTGATATATTTTAGATGTCTTTTCATGTTTTAAAAAATCATACCTAGAAAAAATAAAAGTAATATTCTAAATGTATTTTTATTAAAATATAATATAATGATCATAAAAAAAGCAAGCATCATGGAATGTTAATTAACATTATCAAATATCATGTTAATATGATAGTATAGGAAATAACTAATAATGATGTTAAACATCATTATAAAAAATTGTGAAAATCATTCAAAATTATCAAACATGAATTAACATATTTTCAAATAAATCTTAAAATATCATTAAATGCATAAAAAATCCATCAATAATATTTAATTTATTGTATCAAAGAGTGAACACCAAAGAAAAATATTGATGAGTATTTTCCAAATTTCAATCAACATGCATCAAAAATCTTAGAACACACAAAAAATATTGATAATTTATCAATAACATTAGTGACAATGGAACACAATAGAAATATTGATAATTTATTTCCACGAAATTTATAGATTTTTATTAAAAAACTTTGTGCCTCCCAATATAAATATCTAAAACATACAACATATTCAATACTTACATCAATGATATTTATAACATCAAACAAATTTCAGGGTCATTAACCCTAATTGAATTATAAAAATTTTTAACTAATATTTTTATAAAACTGTGCTCTAAATATTATTAGTTATCAATATAATCTAATATTTTCAAAAAAAAAATCATTGAACAAATTTTAAAGTTTCTGAATAATATGGAAAAACATAAGGCTTCTTGGAAGAAAAATAATGTAACATCATATAAAGAAAAATTTTACTAATCCTTCTCTTCTACATACCAAACATTGATGATTTAGCTCTTTCAAATTATGATTGACTATTAAGGACCAATTTTTTTAAAAGAATAATGATTAACAAAATTTGATGACAAAGATGCGCTTTTATAAATTTAAAACTTCAATATTCAAAATCATGATATAATCAAGAATATCTTATGAAAATTAAAATTTGATTCATCTATTGTCCTAGCAAATAATTGGATAAGTATGCATTTTTAAAATAATGAGCTCTAACATAATAAAAAATTTTACCTACTCACATCAACTACTCTATTCCATGTTTATTGATCCTAGTTTATATTGTGATAATCATGAATACTACTTATCTCTGGGTCATAATATGAATGTAATTAAATCATGCACGAGCTTAATTTGATCACCAACAAAAGACCAAACTACACTAGTAATCATGGAAAAGTGCTATTATGTATTTAAATGATTAAATTATATAAGGATACATATTGTATACAAATGCAAAAAAAACTACTTTAGTTATACATAAAGTCATGAAAAAGTCACAATCCTAAAATTACTCTAGCCTAAATGCTAGTTGAATGTTTGATCTACAAATCACTCCTATAACTAATTTGATAATTAATTAAATGTGAATGCTAATTGAATGCATATTTTCTTTACTTTAATACTTCTCTTCATGTTGAAATATGTTTTTCAATAACTCCCAACATGCTAAGGCGCATGTGAATCACTAGGGCTTATAATTTCCTAGTTAATAATTTTGTGATTTCCTTTCATGGTTACATATAAGATGTTTTGAGTTTTCCAATTTGGATTTTCTAATTGATTATGTGACAATCTAATTCAATATATTTCTTATGCTCATGGAAAACAAAGTTGGTAGCAATGTGCAAGGTTATGTGACCGTCACAAAATAAATTTGCGACTTCCAAATGAGTTACTTTTCAATCCTTTAACAAGTATCTCAACCAAATGAGTTCACAGGTAAATGCAAACTTGGACCAATATTCTGCCTCTACTAATGATATTTACACCTTTGATTGTTTCTCACACTTCTATGACACAAGTAACTTACCAAAAAAGTATAATAACTTATCAATTATGATTGTTTAATTGGATATCTTTCTATATTGTAATCATATTCAGAGATAACAAAAATAGAACTCATAAACATTAGGATTTGTTTTTTCCCAAGTTACAGAAGCAGAAAACATTAAGCATAATGATCTTTTTTAAGATACAGAAGCAGAAAACAATATGCAAACATTTAGTATTTGAAATCGATAAAACTCTAAAAAAATTAAACAGTAAAAAAAACAAAGTTTACTCTAACCATTTATTATTTTATTAATGGTGTAGAGTCAAAATCATATAATGATATGAAAATAGAAGAAAAGAGAAAAAAAATTAGTGGAAAATTAAAAAAAAAATAAAACCTAAATATTCTATAAAAATTAAACTACGCGCGTATAACATGACCTGTGATGTCCTCGTAAAACTTCCGATCGACTATTGCCACAACTTGTAGCATCACAATTCTAAGATGTGCTCATCCTCTTCTCCTCACCTCCCCGAGTCAAGTTGAACTTTCCCTCACTATATATTGATAGTCACAAAATCATGAGCTCTCATGTCTCCTCCAACAAATACATTTAATCATTTTATTTATGTTTGTAAATAAATTTTAATTTAAATGTATATTGATTAAATTATATTTATGTTTGTCATTAATAAATATATTGATAAAATTATTAAATATTTAATTTTTAATTGAACATTTTGAATTTTTTATGCTTATAATCATGAAGCTACTTCAAAAAATTGAAACAAATGATTAGTAATCGGCATCATTAATTTTAAAAAAACATTAACTTAAAAATATTGTAACATTATTCTGATATTTTATGCCATTAATCAAAAATACGATAATGTTTGGAAATTTTTGTAATTGTAGCGCCCGACCCAAACCCAAATTTTTAAAATTTATAATTTTCTATTTACTCAAAAATACTAATATAAGATTATTTTTAAAATAACTTTCATCAATTCTATTTTATTAAATTTTATTAATAAATTTTAAATTTCCATATTTAAATTTTAAAACACATATAGGCTTTTCTGATATAATATTTATATAAATATTAGAAAAAAAATGTTTATTAGAAAAAATTAAATACACTGTTTGTTAGAATATTTATTGTAGGTTGCTCTAGCAGTCTTGTTTTGCTTCTCCTCTCATCATCATTGAAAGATAGAACAAATTTTTAGTGCTAAATGCCTTAGCATTATTTTTTCACGGAAACTATAAAAACAAAAATTTGAAGCAAATATATAGAAAATAAAGATGCAAAAATATAAAAGTAAACTAAAATTATAAAGAATAAATAATTAAATAAAAAATATGAAATAGATTTTTATTTAACCATAAATGATATTATTTCATTAATAATATAATATAATATAATATAATAATAAAGTATTTCTTATATATATATATATATATATTATGTTTATAAGTTTCTAAGAATAAATTTTTTTGTATTAATATAATATGAAATAATTATAAATGCATAAATTTTGAATCTTTTAGTCATTATAAATTTGAATCTTTGAAGTATTCATTTAAAAACCACACTTAGATATTTATTTTTTAAATAATCAAATTTTTTTTGATCTTATTAAAACATTTGTGTATTTAGTTTACAATTCAATTTATTTTCTTTTTAATTTTATAAAAAATTAGAATTTTTTTTAATTTGAAATTTTTTAAATATTTTAGTTATTATTTTTTTAAAAGATTTCTATAATCATTAAAATATTTTATAAATATAGGTATAATATTAATATTTACTTGTTTATTCATTAATTCATATAATTTATAATTTTTTTATTTAATCAAATAATTGTTTATTTTAGCTTTTTATCAGTAGTAATTTTTATTTATGTTAATTTATTAATTAAAATATTTTCAAAATATTTATATATAATAATAAATTATATTATTTTTTTTAATAGAAATATTTAAATATCATAATTAAAAATTTCAGAAAAATATTATTTATAATAATTTAATTAATTTATAATCAAAAAAATAATAATTTGACTTATCTACTATAAATTTTTATTTGTATATATGTATTTATAAATTTTTTTATTTATAATATCATTTTTTTATAATTATAGAGTAGATTGTGTGTTTCAAGGATAGCTCATCTATAGACCATGAAATACCTTTAATATACAAAATTAAATAAAATATTAAAATAAATAATTTTTTTAAAAATAAAATTATTATAAATTAGCAATGGAAATTATCACTAGCCCAAATAGCATGGAAAAAATCCTCAGCTAAATGCATATATTTTGAGAAAGTAAAAATTTAAGGAATAATTGCTTCGAAATTTTTATAAAATTATAAAAAAATAAATTCAGATATTTATTTAGGAATGTATTTTGTCTTGAACTAATTAGCTTGGGAAATTTCATCACGAAATATGTTGTTATATCAAGGATGTAATTGGCTAGGAAAATTTCATCACTAAATCCATCGCTATATTCCAGATCTAATTAACTAGAGAAATTATCTCGCTAAATCCTTCTCTATATCCAGATTGTAATTAGCTAGAAAAATATGTTGCTAAATCTGTCGCTATATAAAATCTATAATTAGTCAGGAAAATTCTATCCCAAAATCCATCATTATATCAAGGATATAATTAGCTAAGAAAATTCTGTCTCTAAATCCATAGTTATATTCCAGATGTAAATAGCTAGGGATATTTCCTTGCTAAATCCGTTGCTATATTTGCGGCTTTTAATTACACGGAAATTAACAAAAAAAATCACGACGGATTATTTCTAGATCTAATTAGCTATGAAAATTATGTCGGTAAATCTATCGCTAAATTTATGGATTTTTGTTGCACAGAATGTTATGAATAAAATAGTGAGGGAATATTTTCAAAAGTGAAATTCCATAGCTAATCCATTGCTAAATTTTATTTCAATACAAAATCAGAAATCCCTTACTATTTTCTAGGTAATACCTCACAATTTAGCAAGAGAATGATCCCTAGATTAATTTTCCTAGCTAAATTGATATTTTTTTTGTAGTGTATCAATCTATCTATCTATCTATCTAACTATCTTTATATCTATCTATCTAACTTTTTGTCTTTCTATCTATCAATCTTCTTATTTATCTATCTATTTATCTATCTATAGATCTGTCTATCTTTAAATCTATCTGCCTATCTTTGTATCTATGTATCTGTCAATCTATCTGACTGGCTATCTGTATATATGTGTGTCTGTCTAAATGATCTATTTGTTTATCAATCTCTCTCTATCTGTCTATATATATATATATGTGTGTGTGTGTGTGTGTGTGTGTGTGTGGGTGTGTGTTTCCATCTATATTTCTATCTATTTTTCTATCTATTAGACTATCATTTAGTCTATATATCTATTGAACTATCTATATATTTGACTAATAATCTATAGAAATTTTTATCTATATATCTATCTATCTATCTATTTGTCTATATATCAAATTATCAATAATTCTATCTATCTATATATTAATCTGTCTATCAATCTATCTATCTAATATTCAATCAATCTATATATAAATATGTTAATCAATCTATTTATCAATCTATTTTTAAATCTGTCGATTAATATATCATTATATCTATCTATCTCTCTCTCTCTATATCTATATATCAATCTATCTAACTATCTATATATCAATATATCAATCTAACTCTCTATCTATCTATCTATATAATATATATCTGTCTATTTTTCTATCTAATAAACTATTGATATATCTATTTGTCTGTCTATCAATCTTCCAGTCTATAAATCTATCTATCAAAATGTTTATCAATCTATCAATCAATATATCAATTTATCTATCAAAAAATCAATTCATCTATCTGTCTATCTATCTATTTATCTATCTATCTTTCATTCTTTTTTTCTGTGTATATATATTTGCCTATCGATCTACCTATCTATCTTTCTAGCAATCTTTCAATCTATCAAACTATCTATCTATCTATTTTTCTATTAATCAATTTATTAATCTATCTATTTGTCTATCTTTCTATTTATCTATCTATCTATATGTCTATCTCTCTATCAATCTATATATTTATATATCTATCTATTTATCTATCTATATATCTATCTGTCTGTCTATCTATCTATTTATCTATCTATATTTCTATCTATATATTTATTTATCTATTTATCAGACTATATATCTATCTACTTAACTATCTATTTGTCTTTCTTTCTATCAGTCTATCTATCTATCTATCTTTCTATCTATCTATTTATTTATTTATCTATCTATCTATTTATCTATCGTTATGCCTTTTATCTAGTTGTCTAAATGTTTGTCAATCTAATAATCTATCTATCTAACTAACTAACTATCTATCTATTTATCTATCTATATATCAATCTTTCTGTCTGTCTTTTTGTCTATCTACCTATCTATGTTTAAATCTATCTGTCTATCTATATGTTTATCTATGCATGTATCTATCTTTCTATCTATGTGTATATCTATCTGTGTATCTATCTATCTATCTTTCTTTCAATCTAAATGTATATCTATATGGCTATTAATTTTCCTATCTATTTTTCTATCTATCTATTTATCTATCTATCTGTCTGTCTATCTATATATTTATCTACCTATATGTCTATCAATCAATCTATCTATGTATCTGTATATTTATCTATCTTTCTATCTATATTTCTATCTATCTGTCTATCTTTTGATCTATCTATCTATCTATTTATTTGTCTATCAATTTGTCTTTCTATCTATCTTCTATTTGTATATATGTCTATATTTCTTTCTATCTATATATGTAACTATATATATTTCTATATATATGTCTATCTTTTGGTCTATCTATCAGGCAAATAATATATCAATCAATTTATCTATATATCATTCTACCTTTTTGTCTATCTATCATTTATCTATCTATCTAAAAATCTAAAATTGATCTATCTATCAAAGACGCTATTGATCTATCAATCAATCAATTTATTAATCGATCTATCAATGTTTCTATCAATTTTTATATAAATTTCGCTATCAATGAATCTATCTATTTATCTTTCTCTCTATCAAAATATCTAATATTCTATCTATTTATCTATCAAATTTTTTATCTGTATATCTATCTATATATCTAGTTATCTATATATATATGTAACTAACTATCTATCTATTTATATATTTGTCTAACTATTTATATAACTATTTGTTTATCTATCTCTCTATCTTTTTATCTGTCTGTATATCTATCTATCTATCTATCTGTCTATCTATTTATATATCTATCTAATTGAATATCTATTTATCAATCTATCTGTCTAGCTATATATATATATCTATCTATATATCTATCTTTTTGTCTATATATCTATCAATCTATTTATAGGTATATCTTTATACTTATATATCTATCCATCTCTCTATAATTCTATCCATTAATATATCTATCTGTCTATATATATGTCCATCAATCTTTCTATCTTTCTATCTATCTATCAATCTATCTATCAATCTTCTATCTATCTATCTATCTATATATCTTTCTTTCTATATGTCTATCTATATATCTATCTATTTTTATTTCTATCTATTTATCATTGTATCTGTTTATCTAAATATCTATCTATCTATCACTCTTTATATCTATCTATCTATATGACTATCTATATATCTATTTTTCTATCTATTTATTTGTTTAGCTGTCTTTATATCTATTTGGCTATCTATATTTCTAATAATATGTTGATATATTTGTCTATCTATGTATTTATCTATCTATCAATCTGTTTATCAATCTGTCTATCTATCTAGTTATGAATAGTTTTACCTTTCTATCTATCAATCTTTCTTTCAATCTGTATATCAATTAGTCAATTAATCTATTTTTATATCTATCAATCAATCTGTCTATATATCTATCTATCTATCTATCCGTCTTTATTTATGTCTATCTATATGCGTGTCTATCTATCTATCTGTATGTCTGTATATCTATCTATTTATTTGTCTACCTGTGTGTATGTATGTATGTCTATCTCTCTTTCTATTTTTATATATATTAGGCTATCTTTTTGTCTATATATATATATATATACATGTATTTATCTATCTTTCTTTCTATCTATCTATCTTTATATCTAGATATCTTTCAATATGCCTGTCTATCTTTCTAGCAACTTTCTATATTTTTGACTATCTATCTATATAAAAAAGTCTATCTATGTGTCTATATATTTGTCTATCTATTTGATTATCTATTTTTCTATCTATTTCTATATCTATCTATTTATCATCTATTTATCTATCTATATATCTATCTATATATCTATCTTTCTATCTATCTGTCTATCTATCTTTATATCTATATGTCTATCTATCCGTCTATTATCAATCTATATATCTAAACATCTATTTGTCTATCTATCTATTTGCCTATATATCTATATGTCTATTAATCTATCTATTAGACTATCTACTTATCTATCGAATTAACTTTTTATATATCTATCTATTTATTTATTTGACTTTCTTTCTATCAATCTTTCTATCTTTCTATTTGCCTATCTATCTATCTAATTATCTGTCAATCAATCTATCTATCTATCTATTTATTTGGCTATCTATCTGTTATCTATCAATTAATCTATCTATCTATCTATATCCTGATATATTTGTCTACCTATCTATGTATCTATTTTCTATCTATCTATCTATCTCACTATCTATTTATGTATCTATTGAGCTATTTATGTATCGTTATGTATATTTGTCTATCTATCAATATGTTTATATATCTACCAATCTATATTTATAAATGATCTATCTTTCAATCTAGATTGATTGATTGATAAAAATATGTAATCAATCTATCTATAATCTATCTATCAATCTATCAATCTATCAATCAATCAATCTATCTCTCATATTATCTATAAATTTAACTATTTATGTATATATTTTCTATCTTTCTATCTATCTGTCTATATATATATATATATATATATATATATTGTATGTATGTATGTATGTAAGTATGTATGTATATGTCTATCTATTTGTTGAACTCTTTGTTTATCTATCTCTCTCTCAATTTACAATCAATCTCTAAATCAATCTATCTATTAATATTTCTTTCAATCTATATATCATTCTATCTATAAATTTAACTATCTTTCTATCTATCCATCTCTCTACTTGTATTTCTATTTATATATCTATCTTTCTATCTATCTGTCTATCTATTTGTATATCTATCTATTTATTTATTATCTAACTATCTATCAATTTGACTATCTATATGTCTGTCTATCTATTTATCTATCTATCTATCTTTCTGACTATATATCTGTTTATCTATCTATTTATCTATCTATCAATCTATCAATCTATCTTTTTATCTATCTATATATTTGACTATTTATTTGTCTATCTATCTTTCTATCAAAATATCTATTTATCTATCTATCAATCTCTCTATCAATTTATCTATAAAACTAAATATCATTCTTTCTATCAATCAATCTATCATTCTATCTATTAATTTGTTTATTATATCTATCTATCAATCTGTCTATCAATCTGTTTATAAGAAATAACTATCATTCTATCTTTCCAACTATCATTAATTCTATCTATCAATCTGGCAATGAATCTGTCTACATATCTATCTTTGAATCTGTCTATATATATATATATATATTTATTTATTTATTTATATATCTATCTAATAATATATCTATCTATCGATATCTATATGTATATCTATCTATATATCGATCGATCTATCTATTTATATATCTATTTGCTTGTCTATCTATATGTCTATAAATTTATCTATATATCTATCAATTTGTATTTGTATTTGTATTTATTAATTAATATGTCTATCAATCTTTCTTTCAATTTGTCAATCAATCAATCTAACTATCTATCTATGTGTCTATCTATCTTTCTATATGTCTATCTATGCAATAGTTTATCTATTAGTCTATCTATCTGTCTATCTATTTGTCTATCAATATGTCTATCTATATGTCTTTCTATCTATCCTTCTTTCTTTCTATCTATAAATCTATCTATATGTTTATATTTCTGTGTATCTCTCTATCGATATATTTTTCAATCTATCTATTTGTCTATCTATCTATCTATCTATTTATTTGTCTATCTATCTATCTATCTATCTATTTATTTGTATACCTATCTATATATCTATTAATCTATTAATATCTATCTTTTGACCTTTTGATATATATATTTATATGTGTGTGTCTATCTATTAGTTTGACTATTTGTGTATCTATCTATCTATCTATCTTTTTTTTCCATTTATATGCCTATCTTTTTTAATATATATATATATATATATCTATCTATCTATCTATCTATCTACATATCTATCTAAGTAACTATCTATCATTCTATATATCAATATGTCTATCTATCTATCTATCTATATGTCTTTTAATTAATATATATATCTATCTATCTATTTATTTGTCTAATTATCTATCTATCTATATGAAAATCTACATATCTATCTATATGAAAATCTACATATCTATCTATTTTTTTCTATATATTTTTGTATCTATCTATCAATCTATGAATCAATCTATCAATTAATCTGTCTAACTATATATCTATCTGCCTGCTTGACTAACAATCTATCTATCTATTTATTTGTCTATTAATCTACCTATCTATTTGTCTATCTATCTATCTGTATATCTAATTGTATATCTATGTATCTATCAATATGTATATTTATCTATCTATCTATCTGTCTATCTATATGTCTATCAATTTATATGTCTTTCTAATTGTCTATCTATCTTTGTATCTAACTAACTAACTATCGATCTGTTTATATTTCTATCTATTCATTTGACTATCTATCTTTCTATATATCTATCTATTTGTATATCTATCTATCTATCTATTTGTTTGTCTATCTTTTTATATATCTATATATAGATCTATCTAACAATATGTCTATATGTCTATCTATCTATCTAAATAACTAATCTGTCTATCTATCTATCTAAATAACTAATAGTCTATTTATCTATCTATCTATACATCTAAATATCTATCTATTTGTATATCTTTGTTTCTATCTATTTGTCTATCTCACTATCTTTCAATCTATCTATTTGTATCTATATCCATCTATCTATCATTCTATATATCTATCTTTCTATCAATCTATATACCAATATGTTTATCTATATCTATTTTTATCTATCTGTCTATCTGTCAATATATATATATATATATATTTGTTTATCTATCTCACTATCTATTTATATATATATATCTATCTGTCAATTTGTTAATCTATTTATCTAACAATCTATCTATATATCTATCGATCTATTTGTCTGTCTATCTATTTGTATTTCTATCTTTCTATATCTCTATTGATCTATATAATAATTTATAGATCTATCAATCTATCTACCCATTTGTCTATCTATGTATCGATCAATATGTTTATCTATCTATCTATCTTTTTATCAATTAGTCTATTAATTTATCTATCAATATGTCTTTTTATTTATCAACCTATCTAGTTTCTATTTATATATTTGTTTGTCTTTCTATCTATCAATCTATTTGCCTGTTTGTCTATCCATTTATCTGTCTATGATATTATTTATCTATTTTTGTATTTTTCTATCTATCTATCTTTCTACCTATCTATCTATCTATATATCTTTCTTTATTTCTTTTGTATCTATCTATCTATTTACCTATATATATATATATATATATATATATATATATATCTATTTATCTTTATATATATCTATTTTTCTATCATTCTATCTATCTATCTTTCTGCCTATCTATATATCTATCTATCTTTATTTCTCTTGTATCTATCTCTATATTTATCTATCTATTAATTTATATATCTATCTCTATATCTATCTATTTTTTTTATCATTTATCTATCTAGCTATCATTCTATCAATCAATCAATCTTTTAAACTATCTAATAATTTATAAATTGATCTATCTATCAATTTGTATATCAAACTATTTATTAATTAATATATATATGTCTATTTATCTATCTATCTTTCTATCTATCTTACTGTCTATCTATCTTACTGTCTATCTATCTATCTATCTATCTATTTATCTATCGATCTATCTATCTATCCATATGTCTATTTATATTTCTATCTTTCACTTTATCAAAATTTGTATCAAATTGTATTTCGATCTTTTTATCTATCTGTCTATATGTTTATCTGGCTATCTATCTATATATGTGTCTATTTTATTATGTATCTATGTGTTTACCTTTCTATTTGTCTATCTATCTATTTGTATGTCTATCTATATATCTTTCAATCAATCAATCAATCAATTTCTTTGTCTATCTTTCTATCTATATAACTATCTTTCTATCTAACTAACTATCTATATATTTATCTATCAAACTAATTTTTTATCTATTTTTGTATCTATTTGTCTATCAATAAGCTACCTTTATGTCCATTTATTTGTTTATCTATCAAGATGCATTTTTATTTGTCTATCTATCTATCTAAATGTTTATATTTCTCTCTATCTGTCTATATGTCTATTAATCTTTTAGTATATCTTTCTGTATATCTATTTTTTTAACATTATATCTATCTATCTTTCTTTCTATCGAACTATCAATCAATCTGTCTATTTATCTTTCTATACATCTATCTATCTTTTGTTATATCTAACTATCTACCTATCTATATGTCTGTCTATCTGTCTAACTTTCTATATATTTCTATGTCTATCTATCTATCGATCTTTTTGTCTATCTATATTTTAATATCTTTGCCTATTTATCTATCTATATATGTGTCTATCTATTTGTATATCTATATTTTTATCTATTTTTCTATCTATCTATATATCTTTCTATCTATTTTCCTGTCTATCTATCTTTCTATCTTGGTGTCTATTTATCTGACTATCTATCTGTATATCTATCAATCTATATATCTATGTGTCTATTTATATGTATATCTATACGTCTATATATCTTCCAATCTATATGTCTATCAATCAATCTATCTTTCTATATATCTATCTGTCTATGTATGTGTCTATCAATCAATCTATCTATGTATCTATCTATTTGTATATCTACATATCTACCTATCTGTATATCTATATATCTATCTATTCATTTATCTATCTTTCTATCAATTGGTGTGTGTGTGTGTGTATATATATATATATATATATTTATTTATTTATTTATATATTTATTTGGCAATCTATCATACTATCAATTTATTAATTTATCTATGTATCTATATGGC